>VXBA01005939.1:523474-635326 GCA_013399895.1 Serilophus lunatus
CAGAATAAACGTTCTGCAAGTTCTCAATAATTTATGAATCAATTCAGCTTTAATTTCAAATCCGTTTCATGTAGACCCAATTAAAATTCCTTTCTTAGGAAGGATGAGAAGAAGTCTAAGGATTGATGATTTACATGAACAGGGTTGCTCTCCGGAAGAATATGAAGTGATTTTGGTTTTTACTCAGTATGTGTGATTTGTCATGGAAATTATCCCAGCCTGTGGGAACATTCCTGGCCAAAAAAAAGTGATCATCACTTCCACAATACTGAAGACATATTTGCAGTATGATTGACAAGATGAGGAGGTGGTATATAATTTCTTTGCATGTCGAGGGACTGGCAGCGAATGAAACCAAAACTAGAAGTTAGCTGCTTTATTTATCCCTTGAACAGATGCAGTACAAGCAGCTGCAATAAGATCTTATACATTCCACCCATGATTCCCTGGAGTTCATGTGTCCTAAAGACAACCTGGAAAGGAGGCAGGACACTCTTTTGTACAGTATTATATTTTATAAGGGGAAAGAATTCCAAGCTGGATCTGAGTTTCATGCCATTTGATGATATGTGTAGATGTCTTTTTCTCTTGCCACTCTGAATGTTAAGCTCATACACTTCATTTGGTCTCTAACTTTTTTGCTTTATTAAAATTCTTAATAGATCAGGAAACAGCACAAAGAAGTAGTTTTGTTATAATTTAACACTTATTTGCCTTATTGATTGGATATTTGATTAGTTATATCTGAGGGAAGATTGATAAACAATATTACTTCTTTTGTCTCCATTAAGTCTTGATTCTCCTCTGCTGGTTTTGCAGAGATTGGATTGGGTTCCAATATTAAATGCATCTCCAAGCTTAGGTGGCCAGGGAAGAGCTCTTGTCATGTAGTTGATTGTTAAGCCTCTTTGTTCAATGTGTAGATAAAGGGTTTAGGAATAAACTTTCCTTGTTGCCGTTTAATTTTAGAACATCCACAGTGAATGTTCTGGCCTGGATGTCACAAGGCTTGAGTTTTAATCTTCCCATAAAGTATCTGATCTCAGCTACTGTCTGAGTAGAGACTATCTGGCCCATACATCATACTAGTGTGAGACTGCCTTTAGATATATTAATGCTGTCAAGAGATATTTAGAAAATACTCTCTAAAATACTGGGGTTTTCCACTGCAGGCAACCCAATTTTGCAGTACCAAAGTATGAATCAGGGACTATTGAGAAAAGTCCTCAAACTGGCAAAGTCTTTCAAAAAAAGAGAATATATGCCACCTTCTGAAGCTGTTCATATCTTCCCACCATTGGAGCAATGACATTAATGTGATACTCAGTAAAAATTGGGTTTTTTCAGTGTGTCAGAAGAGAAAAGCATCTTTCTGTCTAAATTCTAACACCTTAAAATTGGTGATGTTGATCCCTTGAAATGGTGAAGTTGAAACATCTCATTGTTTCTTACAACTTACTTGATATTTTCATGCATTTATTGAGTAAAGCCATAATATTAAAAGCTCCAAATCTCTATGTTTATTTCAGTTAACAATAAAAAAAAATTAAAAGCATGTTTGTTTAGATATTAGATCCTGAGAACAGATGAAAAAGGTGGTGATTTGCAATGTCCTTAATACATTTTTAGTTGAGTTTAGTTTTACCTTTTTGGTTGGAATGCAAAAAGTGTTCTCTTTTTTTTTTCCCTCCTGAGTGGGATTTTCCCTCATTGACTTTGACCTGTGTGTTTGTCTTTGGATGATGGTGGCCTATGGAAAAATGTCTCCTGCTTTTTTTTTTTTTTTTTTTTTGGTATACCGGTGATGAACAGGTATGCATGATTATATATATGTATATAATTAAATATATCTTTTTTCTGTCATTTGTCACACCATGACTTGAATTTTGCCCATTTTGTTTTTCTTTGATACCAGAATAAGTGAAATCTATGTTGTTTAGGTGATATCCTTTCACTTTTTATCCACTTTCATTCTTTTAGTATTCAGGAATGTAGAGACTTGAATTTTCCTCCCAGCTCTAGTGCTTTTGTTTCTTTTGCTAATCTTTTTGCATGCTTTGCCTAGTTAGACAATAGTTTTGATGGCTTTGAATGTTTTCTTCTTGAATGAATTTGCAGAAGTTGTCGAACAGGCTCAGCATCTCTGACTCAACTTGTGGACCCTACTGTGACCCCAAGGACAAACAGCCATTGGCTTGGCTGTGCCTCTTGACACTTTCCTCTCTTCCCCTGCTGACTTGTATCACTTTGTAGTGCGAGTAGGTTGCATTGTGACAGACCTCAGTTGAATTAGATAATGTAACAGATGGAGTGCCATGGCCTCATGTTAGAAGAGAGCTGCCTTTAAGCTACACTTAAAAACTGATAATATGAATTTTAACTTCTGCTTAGCTTTGGATTGCATCTTTTCCTTTCTGTAACTTTTTCTATTGCCATCTCTCACTGTCAAAGCATTTGGCAATATTCTGCTAGGACTGGGATGGTATTTTGAGATTGAAGTTTGGATTAAGGAATGTCAAAAGAAAGGCCGGTGTTGAGTTTGACAGAAGAGAAAGCACTATAAGCCTATGTACTGGCATGGGACCATGGGGAAGAAGTTTGAAGTCTTGTCTGGCAATTGTCCTTCTATAACAGCCCTCTTGTTTGAATGAACACAAGATTGATCTATTGTAGTTAAAACAGGGAAGTCGGAGAATAGATAGTCTTGCTTCCACTCCAGTGCTTGCTCACAATATTTACACTGGTGTTTAAAACAAGCATAATTCATTTTGTGTTGCTCTGCATGTTATGTTAAATACATTCTGGCACTGGCAGAAGGAAGGAATGTTCCCCAGTAGGGGCAAAAATCCCACAACAAACTAAGAAAACCCAATAAGTAAATTCTTATTAGTGTGAAAAATTATTGGCCCTGTAAAGAACTAAAGCTACTCAAGTCATAAAATTTAGATAGAATAGAATTAAAGAATTCTTTTGGGTATGCATGTTTCAGACTGAGTACTAAGTTGCTGTGATATGCAACAATGTCCCAATGTCAAATGTCCTCTTCCCTCCTCCCAGTTTTATCAAAGCATGAAAGTCTTGACTGAGTGAGATGCTATTGTTGGCAGGCCTTTGATGGACACTCCTGGAATTTCATTGCAGGAGCCATGACTTCTGTTTTATCTGAAATCTCACTGGCTCTTGATGACAGACAAACTCTGTTTTTAGCATTGCACTGAAGGTCAGGCAAATGACTAGTTTCCAAATAGAGTAACTGAAGATACTGGAACAGGTTTATTCCTGGTATAATTCCACTAGTTCTATGAAGTTACAGGGGAAGTATATTTGTCAAGAGAGCCTTATGAGTTGAAGGATAATACTGCTGTTCTCAATTGCTTGTGTGTAAAAGGAGCTTGGAAAAAATGCTATTTAATGTAACATTAAAATTCCTTCTGTAAGAGAAATTCTACACTCACTAAGATAAGAGTAATGGTTTTAGCTGGTGTAAACCAGTATAATTCCATTAAGGAGACTGACCACCATAGAATGTAGTACTGTTTCTAATATCAGAGACTCTAGTTCTAGATTTTTTACCTACAGATGAGATTTTATGGCTGTATAATTATTTTAGGGCTGATCTAGGAAATAAATACACTACTTAAGCTGCTTTCCTAGTGGCATTTGAAATGATTCAATTATTTTTCACAGTCCATAAACTGACATACTGGTTAGATATTTCACTTCCTTTTTACAGGTTATCTGTGGCCTTAACTCATGCAAACTCAAAGCAAAAATTGATTTTGCAGATGGATCAAGAAGTGAACGCTTAATACTGTTGTACCATTGCTCACATATTAGTAAAGGAATAATCAACTTCTTTGTAGAATGACATTGCAAAGGCCAGAACTACTAGAAGCTGTGAAAGAATTTTTGTAGGAAAAGCTTTGCAGAGATCACAGGCACACTGAGTGTTTGACATTGATTGTGAAAAGCAGAGGAGCATATGAGTGATAGTGGATGTGGTAAGTAGATGTGTGTTGGAAGAGAGGCATGGCTATGGCCAACAAGGAGGGGTTTTCCATCTCCTGCTTTGTTAGAGAGAATTGGCCAGTCTAGGCTGGGGACATAAAGTCATGGATGCAGAAAGATCCTATGATTGGTAAAAGCTGTCACCTTCTGGGCCATTTTGCACCCAAAGGAGTAGGAGTACATTAATCACCAAAATTCTGTGACACTGGAGTTGGTGCAAATATTCCAGATTTAAGTTTTTGCAAAGAGGGCACTCTCAGGAATGTGAAATAAATGTAAACTATGTTTACATTTTGTAAAACAGATACAAGTATATTTTTTTCATTCTTTTGGCAGAAATATATCCCTTGAAGCTCAACCAGTACTTTTATTTTACTTTGGTCATATTTTCCCCAAAAATTTCCACTTCAGTGAGCTTTTCCCATAGAATGTCAAAGTGTTTCTTTAATGGCAATACCCTGGTGATCATGAAGTACAAAGAACTGATCCCATTATGAGGCAGGATGTCTTCAAATTCAGTTAGCTTTGACTCTAATAATGTACTGTGAAGGCTCCTCTTTTCCAAACCATTCACAACACATGCTCTTTTTAAATCCATCAAACAATCCTGCATTCATTCTATACCCTACGTTCTAATGTCAGAGCAAATCTATTTTCTTCTTGTGGCACCTGCTGTGGCACATACTTCAGCTACTTTAGGGTAGTACTAAGCATACCACAATACTTAAAGTCCTGTCAACATAGCTGTGATAAAGACCCTTTGGAAAATGTATAGCTTCACCCTAAAATAATCATTTATCATAACTCATGAGGGAGAATTAATTGGCATTTAGTACTTGAAATAATATGGATTAGTGTCCTTCATGAATAGGGGCATATATAAAAGTCCAGGCTTCCTGGATGAGTACTTTAATTTTTAACAAGGCAAAACAATTTCTGTTACAAATAAACTTGACTTTTAAAAACATACTTAAGACGGTCAATGTATTGGAAAGTGCTGTTGCACTGAACACTCTTAAGTCAGGCTTTAGCAACATCAGTCTGTATTACTAAATACTGAAAATACTATCATAGCTTCAGTTACAAGTTTATGTTAAAAATAGATAAAACTTTTTCCTTTACTAACATCAACATAGTTCAAACGATGTGTTAACAAGATGATATATTGTAATATTGCTGTCCACTATGGAAATACCTCTGCCATGGACTGGTAAGTACTCTGTCTATAGCTTATGCAAAAACATACAAATCCTTCAGACTCATATTATGATGGAATTTGAGAGTGTGCTCTATTTACACATGGATGATGATCCCAGTTGATTCTTATATCTATTACATAAAGCTAGGAAGGGAAACAAAAGATGTTTTAAGGATAAGAAGCTCCTGGCTTAGTATTCACTCACATTTACCTCAGAAGTTTCTGTTGCCTTTCTTTCTCCTCATTGAGATAAGTGTACAACTCTGAAATGCAGTCTCTCCTAAATCCATTACATGTTTGTTTTTCTTTAATGGCTACCTCTGCTTCATAGGTTTGTCATAACAAGGAGTTGCTTAATTGAACAACAGATAAATGTAGGCGCATCCTTTTGATTCTGTGGACCATTCTCCTGACTCTTCCACTAACATGGGCTTGTCTGCATTCTGACAACACAGGCACCCTCAAACTTTAATTTCTGTGATTTAGCTTATGTGTCATCCCGAAGTTTACAAAGATGATGTGTGCTTAGGGTGTTTGCATACTGGCGCAGAAAGAGACTCTCTGGTGCAAAGAGGAAGGTGACTTTGCAAGATGGCAAGCTAGGTGTGAGTCCTGACAGCTCTTTTGTGAAGTGTTTGCTGTGGCCTGAGCCACAGTCGTTAGAGAGGGGTTCCCAAATGTAAGGGTGACATGGACTTAGAAGTTGTTATCTTGGATAAGAAGAACAGAGAGATTGCTCTTTGGGACAGAAGGAAATGGGGATGGGAGCACCAGGCTGTCTGCTGTCCCTAATTTAACTTCCATACTCATAAAACTATAGAGGGAATAAAAGAGCTTTAGAACATTATTGTAAATTAAAGGTATGTTTTCTATATGTTATTTGAGAAAAAATCATTGATATTTTGCCTGAGGTGAAAATTGACCCTTGCCAGGCAGTTATGAAGGTAATCATAGTGCAAAGCAGTTGACAGAGAAAATTAAATACTTGCATTTGCACTGAAAATAATAAATTTGTGCAAAGTAATGAGGAATTTGGACCATAATATTTTTGCTATGCAAAAGCTTTATTTCTAATGTGCTGATCTGACAGAAAAATAAAATCCCAAGAGATAGAAGTTCTCTGGTTCTCCAAAGCAGAACAGGCTGAGGGCACAGGAAGAATATGCACCATGGAATTATTTCCTGCATGACACTCCTTGACTCACTAACTTTCACAACAGCTTGAGTCATACCTCACTTGGGGAAGATACCTGTCATGATGCTGTTTCAAAAGCTATTAAACTTAGAGCAGTTCTGTTCTTTGCACTTCCTTCTTTAGAACGAATAAACTGCTTTTGATATTCTGACTTTCATTTGTCCATTCTGATTATTTCTTTCTGTTTGTCTTTTCTTCCTGAGAGTTGATTATCAGTGTACCTACTAATACAAGCACAAGACTTTCTAATTAAATGCTGATATACCATAAACAGTGCACAGCCTTCTTATCAATTTTTACATAAGATGGGCATGACTTAGTGTCATATCTGAGTTGCAGCCAACAAAAGCTTAGCTCAAAAGCCTAGTGCCTTTTTTTTCTTTGGATGATTGCATTGCACATTCTTACAGGGTCATGCATGATAAAAAGGGGTAAAGGCCCTTCAAAGAGACGTGACCAACACCTTATTGTCTGTGAAGCTTTTACCTCTGCACTATCACTGCAAATCTTTTCACAGAGGCTGCAACAGATGCTAGAATTACTGCCTCGACTAAAGGACAATGTAGCACAGAGCTTGAAATCCATGTTTCCATGTCAATTCTCTTTGTGGTACTCACATAGAGCAGCAGATGAGATGAGCTACTATTTATGCTTAATATTTTCTTCTGCAGTCTCTCCAATTTGATAATAAAATTTTGCTGGTAAAATGCTATTTCCAGTAGTGACTCAATGTTAAGACTGAACAATAGAAGTTCTTACTTTGGATAGCTGTTGAAGAATAGCATCATTATGAAATAATTGCTTTCTAGGTATAGGATAGGAGGTTAATGTCACGGTGTTGAATAGAATTTACTTTAACATATCCTAGAGTGGATATGACCCAGAAGTCTCATTGGTATGATCTAGACTCACTAGGGAGCTCTTTTTTTGAGGATTTTATGTAAGAGACACACAGAAAATAGAAGCAGAAGGTAGAGGGTGAATTTCTCTCAATTCTGAAAATGATACAAAAAGGCAGAAGGAAAGGCCATTCAGAAGAAAATTCCAGTCATTAGCTGAGAGAACCAGATGGACATATTGTGTGGTACTGTTTAAAATACGTCTGCTAAACATTCGAGAGCATCTTTGAATTTTATTAGGCAGTTTCATACAAAATGCATATGTTGCTCCCATGTCATGTATGTGTGCAATCTTATAGTCTCTTCAAGGGCTGCATAATTCTATAAATAGGAGACCCATCCTAGGATAAAGAGAGATTATGAATATGGCTCCATTTGGCACTTCTGTCTGCCCCAAGAATCTCCCCAGCTGCCAAATAATCATCTAAGAATTCTTAATTTTCGTTTATTTCCGCTTCCTGGTATTTGAAGTAAAAGCCTTCTGTTTGTCAAATAGGTGCGTTTTCACTTTGATAAATGTTTTCTGCTGCCATTGCACTTGTTACAGTGTTGATGTCAATCACATCAAAGTTCCATCACTGACAGTTTTAAATATTTTCTCTGCAAACATGATTAATGAGCCTAAACAATGTTACTGAACAAGATGCTGAGAGGAGAAAGGATACAAGAAAAGAAACAGATGAAAAATAAAACTAGGGAGTGTGGGAGCCAGTCATCCACTATGTAATCTCATGATTGAAGAGGGTTTAGAGTAATTTGGCTAGGATTAAACTTTGACAACATATTAAAACTCCAAAACACCTACAAATTTTGCTTGCACGTGGGTGTACAGATCTGAAAACTGCCTAGAACTGAGAAATTTCTTCATTTCATCAGTCATAATTCTGGCTGGATCAGAGACTTGCATGATGGTATTAGGGAATACATCAATCTTCTTTGAAGACATTTTTTCTTTATGCAGTCCAAAATGTCACTTTAATTTAGCTATTCAGATGCTTGCTTGATGACAAAATACAGTGATGAAGCTCATTGTCCTGCAGTTTAGCTAAGTCCTCATTTGAGATCAAAGTGGAGGGTTAACATTTTTTTCTGTGTTCCTTTCATTCCTCATTTGTATCTGGCAAATAATAGTTTCACCAGCGGTAGGAACCCTTATTAAAGTAACTGTCATATTTTCTCATCTATACAATTCATTGTTTAGCAATTCATTTGGTGCCAGATGAACAGAAAAAGACAGAGTGGACACAGAATGGCAGACCACCTTAGACCTTCTGAAATTCTTTCTCGGTCAAACAACAACTTTTCCTGCTGCCTCTTCCAAACCAATTATTTTGACATGCTCCACTGCAGAAGTTAGTGTCTAATGCAGCCAAGGAAAACAGTGCTAAGGCAAATTCTGAACTTGACTGCATTCAATCCGTGGCCTTAAATAGATGTCCCATGAACATTTATTCCTTAACAAAGTATGCAAGCAGATTATCACAATTAGCTTTTTTACCTTGGACCAGGAGAGGAAAATTCCTAATTTGGATGTGCAGAGTTTAGAAACTCATTGTGCCTAGGTGTGTATCTCATGCCAGCCTCTGCTTACACTGCAGAGAAAAATGTCTGCAGGTATTGAAGAAATTAAAAATAAAATACAGCTTTGAAATGGAAGTGAAGCACCCTGCAGAATAATTCTGATATTTCTGCCATAAGTTATACAGCCTTATGATCTTAGGGAGCCATGCTCTGAACTGAGGATGAAAGAGTATCTTAAATTAAGAATCAGAACCTTATTCAGGCCTATAAAGCCTGGCTAAGTATAACAAGCAGGCTAGTGGTGATTTTCACAAAATTTATGCCTGCAACCTTTGTTACCTGAGAATGTTTTTTAGATATTAATGTCTAAGCCATTTTGGAAAATCCACACTAAGTTCCTAAGCCACTGATCATGCTGCCAAGCTGGTAGAAGTCTTTGATTCACTGTTATTTCCATGTATAGTTAATCACTTGAAAGAAATAGAGATGTCCAAAGGAGTGAGAGTTGGAGGAATATATGTAGACAACAGTCTTCAAGGCCCTACCTGAACCACTCCATTAAAACCTGCATGCTCTGGAAGAAAATCCTGCCTTACCTTGGTGCTTCTTACACCAGTAAATGGTAACATTGGCAGAAACATTGCTCCCCAAGTTAACAGGTAAAATTCTCACTAAGCAGCAAGATCAGTATCAGAGGCGGATCTGCAGGCTGTGTTTTGCACTTTGGCAGAAAGTGTTCATTCATAACGAGTGCCCACCTTGCTCTCTATCATTAAAACAACAGAGGTTTTTGATTGGAGCCTCTGGAATGTAGTGCAAAATAAAGTTCAAGAATGTGTTAAGATGGGATACATTTAAGCATTCCCTATACAACTGAAAGCTTTCACCTGTTGGTCACCAGGGCACTGAAGGGGGAAAGGCTGTCTATAGTAGCATGTCAGCTTGGCGGGAAATACTGATCAGGCTTCTCTTCCTGCCTTAATACCTTCATTTCAAGTGCCAGTTACTGATCATAGTCTTTGCACATTGAAATTCCCCTCCTCACATAACTGTACTGAGGAACTCCTTGGGGAATTCAAAATATGTTATCAGAAACAACACTGTAAAAATAATAATAAAAACCCAGTAGTTTATCCAAAGGCAATTGAGGCTGCTCAGACAAGGCACTCTGCTGATTTAGGAGTCATGACATGACAGACTCTTGCCTTTCTCTGGAATGAGAATTCCCTAAGAACTGCTTTCCTTGTAACTGTTGGGAATGTTTTAATGAAATTTTAGCCCCAAACTTGGGCACAGAAGTAGAAGTCGTGGTGTGATGAAGGTGAGTAGCATTGTTTGGATCTCTCAGAATCTCAAGATAAGTTTAGATAAAGAGCCATTCACCATAGGAAAGTATTAATTAGCTGAGGTCTTTATTTTCTTAAAGCTAATTTTAAATAACCTTTTAAATCTGCTTATGGCTTCTCAAATTTAAGAGACATTCTGTTAAAACCTAATTTCAATACACCCTTCTTGAGGTTGTATTTTCTTAACTTAGTAATGTTTTCAGTTGTATCTTTCAGGATATGTTTGCTCATATATAATAAATACTTTCTGTAAATGTTCAGATCTCTATGTCTTTGCCCATTGTGTAATTTTTTGCAAAAGATTTTTACTTCAGATTCTTTCTAGGAAATGGTGCAGGTTGGGAGGGGGAGCTGATGAAGCAGTACTCTGTGAGGAAAGAAGACTATCAGTCCAAGGTACCTTTGTGTATAGCACACCCATCTGATCTGACTTCTTTTTGACCAGAAATTGAACAACCATTTACAAAGAGTACAAAGTACTGTATCTTTCTCAATAAGTGATATTTTTTTTTTTAATCTGAAATAGCCTTTAGCTACAGATAGTACTGGTATGTTACAAGATTTCATTTCTATTATTTTGTTTTGTCTGTAAATGGGAAGCCATTCTAAAATAATATAAAAATTTCTTATTGTAGAGTTATGGAAAATACTCTCTAGTTGCAAAAAAACCACAGAAAACCACATTTTGAAAACTAATGAGCTCAATACTGCTCTGTGCCCTGAAGCCACAGAATGATGTGTGGAAAGATACCGCATTTATGCAATACAAGATTATAAACTGGTGTAAAATTCAGTAAGAGGGATGCTTAATCTTGATGAAATTGTATATGTCACTGGCTTGTACTTTATCAAGTAAAAATGTGTGTGTGTGTGTGTGTGTGTGTGTGTGTGTTGTTATACTCTACAAGTTTCCAGCGGAAAATCTTTGAAGTTTGCTGTACCTACTATTTTAATGGGTTAAAGCACACAAAACCAGCATTGACAACATAATGCTATCAATAAAGTTCAATCCTTGCCCTCAGTGATAGCCACACCCCTCCTTAGGGATGCTTTCCTTTTTAAAGAATTTGGAAAAACAAGACCTTTCCTTCTTTAAAATTCAGATTGTGTTACTTCAACGTAACAGTCTTGAACATAACAGGATTTCCCTTTTAGATTTGAGGTTATATCATTATGTTCAGATTACTTCCTCTTAAACAAGATGGTTCCTGTGGCTTCCCAAGGGAAGTGGCCTCTCTGTGTTCACTTGAAAAGGTAGGAAAACAGACTTTAAATCATTACATTGTCACAAGCAAAAGAACCATCCTCAGTCTCTACAACTCCCCCAGCTTCATGAAACATCCAGCAGTTTACATACCTGTTAAATGTGTCAAGATTGTATTTTACTTGCTCCATCTTTAAATTTCAAGGGTTCCTGGCAGAATGTGATTTGATTTTAAAAGGTATTCTTCACTTCCTAGAGTTTGAAGCCTGTTTCACACAGCATGGATGAATGCTGAAGGTACAAAATAGCTATTCTGGTGAATAAAGGAGAGTGTTTAAGGAGCCATTGATCCTCTAAGTTGGCAGGTGAGTGCTGGGCCCTCCAATTGGAACAGATTCACACTGGACGAGATGGCCTCCTGAAATCTTAGATACAGAAGTAATGGCATGATACCAAGTGTGGTTCCTGCAAATTTGGTTCTGATTCAAGATCTCTGTCACTGTGGATGTGCTACATTTCATCTTCTTTCATACCGATGTCTTTCTGTGTGTACTATACCGTTTTACCAGCTGTAGGCAAAGCATGGAGTTGAATACTAAATGCTTCTGCTTTAGAGACAGGACTGCTATTTGCTGTGTCAAACTGGCTGCTCATATTTTAGTGATCAGAGAGAACTACTCCCCTGGTATTCTGGTGGCCAAAACCAAAAATAACTCAGACAAATGCACATTTAAAGAACAGTTAAATGTAAACCTGAATCAATTTAATAAGTAACCTAATTTACAAACACACTTATACATCAGTCAAATCTGTGCTGGAACCTCAGGACTTACTCAAAGTCAAAGCTATTTGAAGTTGCTTAATATCAGAAGTTGCTGCAGGCCACTAACTACCAAACTAAAACTCTCAGTAATGTCTCAAATGCCCTTTTGGTCAGGCTCTATTGTCGCTGAACCAATCAAAAGCCCTTCAAAGTTATAAAGCATTGTGGTCTTCATTACGTACAATGAGATGCATTCAGCAAAATGAACTCGAAAAAGAATCATAATGATCAATAGCAAAAGACATCAACCTCTTAGTTTATTGCTAATGCTTGTAGGGGGAGACAAGATAAATTGTGTTTCTGTGAGCAGGTCAAAAAACTGCACATAATGCACAAGTTAAGAAGCTGACAGCTGTGAAAATGTAAGAGCCAATATTGATAACTGGGATCTGTCTACTTGAAACAAAAGAAACATCCTACCTTACACAACTTAAAATGAATTCAGATTTGAAAAGAAGAAGCAGGGAAGGGGATGGAGAGCCTTTGGCCATTCTGATCCTTCAAGCACTTGGAGCTGAGCGTATGTTTGCTGCAGGGGGAAGTCCTGTGGAAGTTGACAGAACTGTTCAAACACAGAAAGGCTGCCAGAACTTTAAGGATTAGTACCACCTCCATTATATTCTCAGATTTGATTTGCATTGAGGTTATTAAGCTCTTTGATACCAAATAAGAACTTAGTCACTTGATCTTAAAACCTGTTGCTGTAGCAAAACAATCCCCATTTATTATTATGTGCCTCATCTCTCTACTTCCATTTAATTTCTGCAAAATGCACAGCACACGTTACCTTGGCACAGTACATGGTGCTAACTGAGAACATACTGAACAGATCTAATTGCTATATTTAAATAAAGGTTGGGAGAAGACATATTACTGATAGCCATTCTATGTAAGATTTCAAGAGCTGTTTAACCTTCTAGTTACTTTCTATTAAAAAGCCACACCCACACTTTTACTGTCATCTGTATGGTTGGTGTATATGGAGTAGTCATGCTTCTAACAGGCTAATCTGCAAAGTCCACGGTATTTCTTCTTTTTTATTACTTTTTAAAAAAAGATTGACATTTTTTTCCACCAGATAATGCACAGTTGAGGCAGGCGACGAAATTATTTTCCAACTAAGAACAAGAGTATTCACACTGGCTCTCCAAAACTCTCCCAAAGCCTTGCCTAGGACAATCCCCTAAACATTGCTTATATGCTTCTTTTTATTTCCCAGCTGTAAATATTTTACATTTGCCTTACTTTCATTACCTGGCTTGAGTTAGCATGGAAAGAAGGGCTATCTGTCTGTCTTCTTTCTTGAAGAACCTATATATTAGGCATGGAAAGCAGCCTTGTGGAGGCATTAAGAAGGGAAATTTGTGGTGTAAAGTAGGGTGGCATCATTCCAGTGTGGCCTGGCATGCCCGAGACTGAGGTAGGCTGGAGTGCTAACAGCCCTTTGGATTTTGGTACAGGGTGTCCTGAATTGTAAGTGTCCGATTGGCTATCGTGCAAAATCTCTGTGCTGCTGTGGCACTGTGGCTCCTGGTCCCCAAGAGAGGAAGATTAGAGCTATTTTGGGTGTTTGCACTTGTATTGTAATCTCCCTTCCTTGCTACAGATGAAGCAGAGCCTGAGAGGCCACTTCAGAATGTCTTTGCAGCTTGCCAGCTCAGCTCTGTTTAGTATAAATGGAAGCTCTTCAAGGTGCCAGTGGCATGTTTTGTGGATGCCATGAGTGTTCATTTAAGGCAGGTTTTCTTGTCTCATGAGAAAAACAAAGCACCAAAAGGAAAAAAAAGTAAAATGAATTTGAAACAATCTGACATATTGTTCAGGCAAATGGTAGCTGCAAAAAGAGATAGTGATATATGCAAGGACTTTAGCTTCAGGTTTCTTATGGTCCTATCTTTACATTTAATGAGTCTTGCTCAGCTCTCCCATCTGACACAGAAAGGTGTAAAAGCCATCATCCAAGATAGTGGGATGTTTGCTCTATGGTGTAGGTTATCTAGGCTGTTTCTTTCCTTATTTCTGTTTTATACCTTGTGACAATGTGTTGACTGAAATGATTAATTTCTGCCCGACGACTTATCCCAGTGGGTTTTATTCATTTTCTTTGCTGTTTTTTCTAGTCCAAAATTGGCTTCTGTTTTCTAGGAAAACCCATGATTTTCCCTTTGGAGCTGTTACATATTTATTGTGGGGCCAGAGGTGGAAAGTGACACAATTAGGAAACAGTAATATGAATTTCCTCAATTAACTCGTTCACAGTGGGAGGGGGACTAATGTCTCCATTCCAGAGATAAGTACTTGGATTCATATGGGCATTCAGCAACTGTTCTGCCGTGCAGTTTCAAAGGATGTGTCTCCTTTCAGTAGCTCACGCTCCTATGCATAAAGTGAGGAAGTTCTGCAGCCACTCCCAGGCAATGAGAGCCTCAGAGCTGAAAAAGACTGAAGGTTTGTTGGAAGCATCTATGCAAAAACCATTTGCATAAAAATAATGGAAGATTTAAATACTGTTTTCTCTATAAAGCAAACATATTGTACTTTCTAGTGATTCTTAGTCTCTATCCAATCCTTTTCTTGTTAGATCATATTATAGTGTCTCTTCACTTATCTCCTGTCTCTGATTTTCTGATTATGGAAAAGAACATATTCTTTTAACAGTTACTCCTCTTTGAGAGACCTTGAAGAGGAGAGGGTATTCATTCCCGTGCTTCTGCATATTTCTAGTGCTAGTGAATATTTGATGTTCTGGAGTGTTGTTCTTAAGAACCAGAAAATATAGCTTGTTGATTTTGGAGTTGAGGTCAGGATGGATTCAGGCATAGCTGAAGACCTAGAAAAAGAGGCCCCGGCTAATGCTGCAGGCTACTGTATTAACACCTTCTCACTTATGTAGGCCTTCCTATGTCATTTTGTCTGCTTTGTAAATTAAGAGTTCCTTGGGGATAGGAAAGCTGTGTCCATCCATCTGTTTATACAAACATTCTTGTTAGAATTTTAACACTCATCCATGCAAATGCTGCCTGATCCTTATCTTTTCCCCTTGTAACAGAGCTGAGAGGATCTGGATGGGAACATGTGCAGATCTCAAGGTGGTGCAGCAGCTGCACTTTGTACAGTGCCTCCCAGAGCTCCTGCTAAGTAGTATTTGCTGTGAACCCAGTGCAATTGTATTTTTTTAGGGCACAGCTGTCGCTATGGTACTATATATTCACCCAGCATACAGATCTGCTCACAACAGAGCGTAGTAA
Source organism: Serilophus lunatus (assembly GCA_013399895.1). NCBI lineage: Eukaryota > Metazoa > Chordata > Aves > Passeriformes > Eurylaimidae > Serilophus > Serilophus lunatus. The sequence goes on from VXBA01005939.1 coordinate 538,917, forward strand.
GAATTCTCTGTAGTGTTGAAAGCAACATGTGGTACTTCCAGCCTGCCCACTTGCTTTAAGCTGAGGATATTGGAAGTCAGATGTCTGCCTTGTAGGAAATTTGTGAGGGCTGAAAATTCCCATCCCTGAAGCAGCACACATTCCTCTGCTTTTCTGAGAGGGGTGAAAGATGCTTGGCTTTTCAAGATTAAATCTGTGCTCGAGCTTGAAGCACTGAAGAAATACTATTAAAATTAGATCTGCTGGTGGTACATTAGCTTGGATTTTGTAAATCAATTGACAGAAATAGCTGTGCCTTGAATCTCTGGTAAGTTGCTCTCTGTAGCCTTAAATGAAGGCATTTGCAGCACCTAGCAACTGAAAGCTATGTTGTAATCCAGAGCAAGTGAGTTAAGACTATTACAAAGGTTTTCTGAAATAGTCTACATTTTTTTAGAAAAAAAATCAGTAGTCAAATTGAAAAAATGTGTATTTGGCCTAGAGATTACTGAATTTCTCTGTTACTTCTGTTCACGGGAAAGAGGCTGAGATGAGAACAAACTAGAACTTGCTGTGTAGACAGATCTGGATTTGTAGTCTAATTCCAAGGGCTAATTAACATTTGTCCTTCAAAAAATATTTTTTAAAAAAATTTTAAATAGGAAATATTCTCTAAAGATTTCACAAAGACACAGTGAGCTCTTCTCTGTTTATGATTATATTTAGTAAATTTTTAGTAGATCAGAAATGAATTTTCAAAGGAAAATGCCAACAGATAAAAGATAAACACTTTGCATTCCATTCCTTTCAGCTGGATTTTTAAAAATGGGAACAAGATAGTCTTGAATGTGCCTTGATACTTCAGATCTGGCTGTCCTATATCCCCATCTGTACACTGGTATTTTGTCCCCAACAATTACTGACTGTTCTCAATGTCTGCTGTAAATGCATGCTGTGGCTTCACTTGAAAATCTCACAGAGATGCCTCTCATCTTCTAACTAAACTAGGTTTAATTTTGTACTTGAATGTTTTGAAAGGATTCTGCATCCAGTCTTTAATAATGCCTTCTATATAAAACTCTACAGGACCAAATAACCTAGCATGCTTTTAGACAGTGGGAATACTAGGGGAAGAAGTAATTCTTTCCTGATACTTATTTTTCTGAATTACAGATACAATAAATTAGATCTATCTTTTATATTTGTGGGTCTTGCTGTCCAAGAAGTTAGCATAGGCTGAATTTTAGAGGTAAAGTGACGTCAGTGGAGTGCTGCCCTCTGAAATGTGAATTAGAAAGTTAGAGTTGTATGAAGAAATCCATCCAGAATTTGCTACCATTAAACTTAGTTGACGACACGTGTACAAATCCCTTTCATTTCCTTTTCAATTAAAGGAACACTGGCTGGTAGGCCAAGATTGAGTCTGTTTCCGTGTCTTTCACAGTATGGTTCTCGTGGAGCTCTTTGCCTCAGAAAGGGTGTTACAATGGCCATAGTTATAAATCACCAAATCATAGTTACTTGGGAGTTTTTTGTTTGAGAGATTCTACTAATGAATGTATTTTTCATTTAGGTATTGTTTTCTAAAAGTGTTAGGCAGAAAATATCCCTCTAGAGCAGGTGAAATAAGACCACTAACTACAACCATCCCCTCCCTCTAAACTGACTGTATTTTTGGGATAGCTGTAGTTACCTGCTGTATCTTTATTTTGAGATACAACATTTACATTTGAGGCTGCTAAAAGCAGAAGTCGGAGAAAGCAAGAGGGAAGTCAGTGTGTTACAGCTGTGTTAAACTAGTCCCAAATCTAGACTTCTTTATCCTTTCTGTGGAAGCTCTGTTTCTCTGGCCTTATTTAGTTTGAAGCATCACTGGGGAGTGGAAGGAGAAGTGTATGGGTCAAGCAAGAATTCTTATATTAGAGTAGACACTTGACTTCCAGTAACTCAGTTGATGTTCAAAACAAGTCTTTGTTCTTGATGAGAAAAAGCGTGTGCAGGATGGGAGTGTGCCAGGATTTGTAACCAGCTGTCTGACTACTGGAAATACCAGCATCACACAGTTAATGTTTTGTGGCAAGAGCCTGCATGTTTCATGAGGAAGTAAAATGTAGTATCTTAGAAAAGTGATGTGTGAAGATTATTTATTAAAAAGCCTCTATCAAGCAGGTTCAAGCCTTGATGTCTGCCTGACTGGCAAAGGGTTCATGTTAATAGAGAAAAAGAATAAATTGAGAAAGGCTGAAGTGTCCTACTTGATGAATTCAAGTCTTACTGGTCATTCGTCTGAGTTTGGATTTGATCCATATTTTGCCCTTCCCTGAGCTCTTACTTTATTGCAGATTCTGTGTGATGGCATATTTGGGGGACTGAGCAGGTACAAGTACATATGGATATGCAAATATTCTGTGTTCTTTACAGGCTTCTGAATTCTGTGTCAACACCAGTCAATAAAATGCACAAAAGCTGATGTTTGTGTAATTGGAAAACTGTGCTGCTAACATGAATCTCTTTTTGTGCATTGGACTGCAGAATGAAACTCCATCTGTGAAACTACCATGAAATATTTCCCTCACCCTTCAATTCCTTAACATAAGAAAAATACATCTGAGAATGGTGCTGCCATTATCAGTCAACTCTGTTTTCATGAGAACATTGTCTATGGCTATCTTTCACTCAGAAAACATAGAACTCTTATTTGTTTTATCTGTAATGAAAAGCTATAGCAACTTGTCTCTTCCAGCTGGATCACTTCTGGGATGTTACTTACAGAGTTCAGAATTCAGAAGTAATCTTTAAGTAATGTCTGAGTATCCAGGGTGCTGTGTTCTAGCACCCTGATACTAGAGCTTGTGTTCTGGTAAATTGACTGCCCCCGTTGTCAGGCTACACTGTCAATTAGACTGCCAGCATCAATACTGAGCACCTGTAATGGGCTGTTAAGAAAGGATTGGGTTTTTTCTAGTTTTTTGCTTATTTTTCTTTGCTAGTGAAAACCATAAATAAGCAGTCTAAGGAATTGTTTTGGAAGGAGTTTTTAGTTTTGAGTATGTACTTATAAATAAGTGTTTTGAGGTCATATTAGGGAAGGCAAGTTAAGCAATTTCACTTCACACTTAGAAATACTTGAATTTGTGTTGGGTTTTGTTTCCCCTGAGAATTTAACTTCACAGTTTCAGCCTGGCTAGATTCATAGGGGAATTTTGGATCATAATCAAACAGTGTCCAGTGTACTGAAGGAACAGAATTTTTGAGTGCAACCTTTGTTGTAGTATTTTAGATTATCCTTGGGCTTTCTTAGAACTTTCTTAGAAGTGAGGAATGTCAGGAAGTGAGTCTTTGAAAATGAGAGCCAAGACCTATAGCTTATGTCAGTATGCTTTAAGTACTGAATGCTGGATGCAAATGACAACTCTGATGTGATCGCTTAACTTTGGCTCTTCTGTTTTAGTTGGAGTTCCCCAGTGGAGCTGAGTTTCATAAGTAGCTGTACTCTGTTTCTGTCATCCACATGGAAGCTGAGAGGGCTTGTGTAAAACTGAGGGCAGGGCGCTGTCCATTTGGAGAAGGTACCTGGAGCTAACAAAATATATGGCCATAGTAAATGACCAGAATTTCTGAACTGCTGTCAGTAGTTGGGTTTGTAGTTGAAGCATCGTAGTTTCTTATTTCTAAGATGCTGGTGTCTTTGGAGTGTCAGGTCCAACAGGTTGATGAGATCATCTCAGGTACATAGTAATCTGTCTTGGTAATGGAGCTGTGGTTGTATGTGGGTAGGGTTGAGCAGAATGATTTCCTATAAACCTTGCTTTAAAAGAAACAAAGCATGCCCAAGGCCCCTCATACACATTTATTTTCTGTCCACTCAATAAAATGAATTAATTCGGGAAAAATGGCTTTTAGAAGGAAAAATACAATAAAATCATGCAGTAGATAGTGGTTCATTAGTTTTCTGCTTCTGAGTAATGCCTCTATTTACTACTGTAATAATAATAGTGATAATTATCCCCTTGAGGAAGAGATAATAGGTTGTAAGGAAACCACTGCATTGGACTTAACCTCTCAAAATGGAAGTAATGACAAGTAGATGTTGTGCATAACCTTTGCAGAAATGTGAGTTAACTTTGACTTGCTTAATTGCCACAAATTTAGTTGTTTCACCCATATAATAGTAGGTACAGCTAGTATTGTATCTATTAGTGTATTTGTTGATGTATATATTTTGTATTATTATTCTGAGCAAATTCTCTCTTCTGTTTTGTGTACAGAAGGACTTATCTTGATAAGGCTTTTTTTTCTTTTCCCACATAGATCACCCCTGGCAGCAAGGCAGCACAGTCACAGATGAACCAAGGGGACCTTGTAGTGGCCATTGATGGAGTCAACACTGACAGCATGACCCACCTTGAGGCCCAGAACAAGATCAAATCAGCCAGCCACAACCTGAGCCTCACTCTTCAGAAGTAAGTTGATAGGAGTTGATTGAAGTCTCTGCATTCCTAAGGGCATCCCATGAAACTCATGACTAAGGGTTATAAGTGTTTTAACTCTGTCTGTTAGGTTTACTTGAAGTGCTCATGATGCAGATATGAGATGGAAAGCCAAAATCTGCTCTGATTCTTGTAGAAATTGGGTGGTTGTTATGATTAGTGTGTCTATGTGGAGTTTAGCTGATTGAATCCAGGAGTCATTCACAAGAAGAACAGTCACAGCAGGCTGAGAGTTTGTACTAGTGGTCTGGCACCTCTAAGTGTGAAAGTCTATTCTATATCTGGCAATATAAGAAAGGTGTGGCTCAAGTGCAGGAAATGGACTCCATAGAACATGGAAAGGGCAGGTTTTTCTCCTAGAGATGTGATAAAATTTGTCTTGCCATTAAGAAAGCAGATAATAGGTCTTTTAACTTTTCCTAGTTAATGTTGCTTCCAAGGAAACTTTTGTTCTCAAGTCAGATAACCTTGCACAGAGATTTCTGTAATAAATGCATTAATATTTAAAGCTCTATAACTATAGAAAGCAAAGTAGCTGCTAATTTTGTTGCATTGTGGAGAAGATAATTTTTACACAGGATAGACAAAGACTGGTACAGAAAGCAGGTTCTAATGTTGAAGTACAATTTCTGAGACTACGCCAAAAAATCTCATACATGAATGTGCAATAGAGCTAATCAGTCTCAAGAAAAGACTAATACCTAAGGGAATAAGATTTTTAGCTGAAGTTTCCAAGACAGAACAGGGTACTCTACAGCTACATATATGTCTGAATTTCCCCCAGATCTTTAACTTTCAAATTTATCTCTCAGTGAATATTTCAGACAGTGTATTAATTCAGTACAAAATGTAGAAAGTTGTTAACAAAACTGCAGCATACATGTTGGCTTTTGTGAAAACACTGGGCAGACTTATATATCTCCTGGAAATGTCGAATTTATATATTTTCAGGGGGGAAAAAAAGCTTAAATTAAGGCACTTGAGATTCAGATGATCGAGGCTTGAGATTTTTCTCAGTGTCATCTACCTGTTTCAGTGAATGCAGGGGAGGTAGGGATATGCATGGAATGATATCTGCCATCTCATGTGGTGTGCACATGTGACTCCAGTGTGCTTAAGGAATATTTTTGTCATAGTTAATAAAAAACAGGAGCCAAAGCCTAAATGTATGAAATGGGCATTATATCAGAAGCCTGAAGAAAATAGTTTTCCAGAGATGTTGGGGGAAGGTGGGGCACTGTCTTGATATATGGAGTTGAAATCTCATTCTATGGCCCACCCCAGCGTCCTTGTTGTCCACTCTATGTGAGTGTTATTACAAATACATGTGTGATGACTTTTTTTACAGAGATTACATTGTTCTGGATTATTTTGTTTTTAAAAGGTAAGGAAAATCCTTTCTGATTATTTCAGAACATCTGTCTGCGTTTCTGTTGGATCCTTGGCTTTTTACATTGAGAGAAAATCTTTCTTACTGTGCTTTGGGTTGTTGCCCTTTTAGAATTCGTTTCCCTTAATACTGTACCTGAAAAGTGGTCCAGTGTCTGTCTTTATTGGCCTGGCATTTAAAACTACAAAGGAACATCTCTCTTTCCACACAGAAGAAGGGTTTCCAAATCTATTACTAAAAGAACCCCAAAAGTAAACTAGTGGAAGTATGATTATTAAATGCTGTCATGCTCTATTTATTGTTTCTTCTATATTTATTAAGGCTTTCCCTGTCTTTTTGTTCCACAACAATAGTATATAATTCACATAATTGAGTTATGTGGATAATGACAGTCACAGAAATCAGTAATGGAGTGTTCCACAGCCTGCAATGTGTTTGCATAGATAATAGATGTAGATGAGCTAAAAATTCATTTTGAAAACAAGAAAAGTGGTGTAAAATTAAATACTAGTAAACAAAAATAGGTCAGAAATGTGGTGTTTTTTTAAGCAAGTGAGAACTTTCACAGATGTTTTAGCTGTGAACTTACGCAATTCATAGAACCTCCTTCTCAGTTGCTTTATGCTGTGAGCTACTAGTTTGCCTTGGTGACCCATTCAGCCTCACTAGAGTGATATGGGGAAAAACCAGTGACAAGAACAAAAAAGTAATTTATTTTTTCAATAATGTTTTTTCTTAGATGACTAGAAGCACAAAGTTGTGCTGAGAGGCATTAAGCTGGCTTTTGCTTTGCACAATTCAGTATTTATACAAGCTAAACCGTATCAGCATGTGATCTCAGCTGACTGATGTATGCACAGAACCCTGTTAAAGATCAAGTATCCCAATGTCTTGAACAAAAGGCTTGTCCACAATATTCAGGAACTTATATTAATGTTGTCTTGAAAAAATAATTTTTTACTTGGACACAAATGGGTTAATTTACCTAGGGGCAAAAAGATGGTCAGTTTAGTCATCTTTCCAAAATTTACAGTATAATACACTTTTTTCAACAAAAACATTTTTAAAAATACTGTATTGGTGAAAAGAGTAACAGTTAACATGGCAAATATGGTAGCAGTGACAAGGGATAGTAACTTTCAACCAAATAAGAACAAAACAGAAAAAAAAGGCAGAATCTCCTGGGACTTGGTTACTGGAAAAATGACTGTGCTGAGAGATCATTTTGACTTTTTTACACATGGCTGGAGCAACAAAGCTGGAGCGATCTGCTACTATGGAAAAACAACCCTAGCTGCCATAAAGAGCACAGAGATGAAAATGGTCAACTACTTGTATAAAAGTTTGGAAACATTGGAAATGCTTTCAAATGGAAAAGGTGTATATGTACATTAGGAAATTGACAGTTTTGACAGGAAAACTTGAGCCCTAAAATGTGCTGATATTGGACATTTATGTGAAATAATCATGTGGCTCAACAGAATATGTTTCAATGGCATGGGATGCCATACCAGGCAATCTATGGCTTGGTTTCACTGTTGTAGCTCTGGAGGTAGAAGTGAACTTGCTTGCTTAGTCCATGGAAGAAGCAGTGCAATGTGAAATCTAGACATAAATGCTCTGAGATAGAAAGCTTTTTGTTTTTCTAATGGTTCTTGACTCTCGAGAGCAATGGCCTTTCCTTGTATTGATTCTGGCCATGAAGGTTTCATGAGCATTGTTTATAACCTGACAGTTCAGTCAGTGTTTGCCGTTACTCACTGTTATTATCACACTTTAGTCCTCTATTTGGTTTTCCAGGGTGGGCAACTGGTTATTTTTCATTTGGCTGTCAAGAAAAGCTGTACATGGTGTCAAGCACCTGTGCAGGACATCAAATTGCAAGGCCTCAAATGTAGAAAAAGGGAAATGTTGAGTGCCCATTCGTGCTTTCCTAAACAATGAGAGTCTATGGTCCCCTGACTGTACTAACTTTGCTTTTCTTCAAGTAGCATCACTCTGCACTGTTCAAGGTGCACTAACATAGCTCTTCAACAAGTGCTTAGTGCTCAGTGCTGGCCTGAGTGGAGTTCTGTCACATAGATATCCCTTTATGTGCTCAGGAATTTGTGCATATCAAGTTTTTTTTTGACAGCTTCTGTCCTTAAACTCCCTGTTAAATTTGTTCTTATTGCCTCACCCACGCTATGCTTTCACATGAAAAGACAGAATTAGGCTGGAAGTCTTGCCAACTATGCCAGAGGTTTGATCAGGCAGCCAGAACTTGTTAGTTGCTTGAGTGCAAAACTGCATTGTCTTGTTGCCTATTTCTCCAGAGCCTGCAGTGTGCCTCCCTGTGCTGCTTTTGGGAAGTTAAAGAATCCAGACAGGCAAGTGTTAGGGAGCTGAAGTAATTGGGCCATTCCCAGAGAACTGTGACGTATGGGACCCTCCAGACTAGCTTGGCTTCCTTCAGTTAAGAGGACAAAATACATCTAGGGAGTTAATTCTTTTTGGCTGAAGAAGGCAGGAATGAGGGAAGAAGGAAAGAAATGTCTTCGGCCCTGTGCGCTGTTACCCAGCAGAACTCCATGAGACATGACAGGATTTAGGCAGACCAGACTGGTATTCTGAAACATTAGCTATGTTAGGTGCAGCTTGTTTCCTAGAAATGTGCATTGCTCTGGGTGTACTGAGGGGGGATTGGTGCTGATTTTGCTAGACCATGCTGTGGAAGGCCACAATCATATTCTGTAATGGCCTGGGTTGTGGTGGAAAAAGACATTGCTTTTAGTCATTTTGCGACCTCCTGGAGTTTAGTTCTCAGTCATTTTTCAGTATCAGTTTCTAATCGGTTACTTGAGCTACACAGCTGCCCTCAGGCATTTTAATTCTGGGCCAGTCAAAGTTCATCTTTAACTGTCTGGCTCTCCCACAGATATTAGGCCATAAACTTTTGGTCCTGCAATCTTCAGTTCACAAGTGAAAAACAAAATGTGTGCGAAATCTACTTTTATTTCATACAAATGGGTTTCCCTTTTAAATGCACAGTAAATGCAATGCACAAGAGGGCAGCATAATTTGTCAACGTGTTTCACTGGAGCATCCACAACATTCATTTGATCTTAAGTAATCTGATCAGCCTCCTTGGAAAGGATTCACCAAATGTACTGGCTTGGTTTTGGAAAGTGCTGTAATATGAGTGCTCCTCATTCTGCTGGCAGAAACATTCCTGTGTCACTCTAAGACTCCTGCTTTGGCTTCACTCCACACTGCTGGAGAAGAGCAGGGGAGGTGGAGACTTTGTGCCTGGTGCATGTTGACAAAACCTCCCCCTCCCAGGGCATGCCAGTGATGCTTCCATTCACTTCCAAACAGTGACAGTTGACCATCTTTCACTGAAAAATCTTGAGCTAAATAATTCTTTTCTCTACTGAAAAGGAAAGTGTCAGAGACAAAGCTATGAGATATTTATGGTAAATATTTAATAGCTTTCCTTTTTTGTGCAGCTCTAAAAGATGGCTGATCCTGCAGTATTTATTTCAGGCCTACTATAAATAAAGCATGTGGTGACAGCAAACTGCAAGCAAGAGGATTCAGTGGTTATTGTAAACTGCCTTCTTTTGTCTGAAGCTGTGAATAGTAACCAATTCTGTGCATGTTTTAGGTCTGCTGATGGGCATGTTTAAATCAGAACCAGATTTAGGCTGCATTTATGCTCAGAAGAATTAGAAGAGGGTATCTATCCCAGCTGAGAGTAAATTGGAACTACATAAACAATGTTGATGAAAGCACAGTCTGAACTAGTTGTACTTGGACTATTCCAAGTTTTAAGCAGATTAGTGCAAAAAGGGAGAGGAACAGTAATGCTGCATGTGACATGTGATACTAATAATTTTGCTTAGACATGCAATTCTAGAACTTCTGAGAGTCATCTGCCTCCAATAGCCAAGGTTCCCTCCTTCCTTCTGGTGATGCTACATGCTTAAACACTGAAACATATCCTAATAGTGGGTTAAGGGAGCTACACTCTATTACTGTGAGCTGGGAGAGGTGGTCTTTTCTTGCTCCTTGTGAATTAGGTGTGAAACCCATCGCCTGCCCCCTTGTCTCTGTATGCAGGTATGAGAGAACAGTAGGATTTGTTTACAGATGTCAGGCTATCATTTGGACAGGGTTGTGAGTTACTGTCTTTGAGTAGTAACATTTAGTGCTGTTAAAATTAATGAGCAGCTTTTTCCATGGAAAATGAAATAAAATACCAATGTCAGTCACTGCAATAAACACAAATATATTCCTTACACGAGCAGTTTAATTGAGTGGACTGCTATTTACACTCACTGCATAAAGTGTCCATGTTAGTTTTAGAAAAGAGCCTGGAAACTGTGGATATATGCCAAGGCTTTAAAGGGCAGTGAAATTTTCATTGCAACAAGATTCTACTTAGGGATTAGAACTGTTCTCAGAGTGCACACTGCTTTTTTTCCTCCCTCCCCCCCAAATACCAGCTTAGAGGTGAGGTTAAAATTTATCATGTTATTTCTCTGAGAAATATTCTGTAGATGACCAAAAATTAATCTTTGATATATTATATGCATTATATTGCACTCCAGATGGAAAGGTCAAGATGGGTACTGAAGTCAATGAGCTGACACAAGTTACTAAATGCATATGGCAGTTGTACTCTTCCAGGCAAACACTTACTGGTTCTATTCTGCAATGAGGAAGCAGACACGTTAGCCAAAATATCACAGTGTATTAAGTCTGGGACCTTTTCTTATTGATTAATGTTGATTAGCTTCAGCATGATCATGGAAAGACTTAAATTACACACTGGAAACTAATTGGAATGGATGATAAAGTGTTTTTTAGAAGCAGAATTGTTGAATTGAGGAATTATTGAATTAGGTAAATACTAAAGCTTTACTGGATCAGTCTTGTAATATGTTCTTTGCACATGTGAGGCTTTTGGGTTGCTTTGGATCCTTTTTACTGCAGTGTTTCTTGCCCACCAGCCACTGTAAAAGTTGTCTGGCCATAGTTTTTTTTCTTAACATCTTAATGATTGGTGACCTATTGTTTCTTACAGTGGGAGCAGTGATACACCAAGGTCCATATTGCCTGGTTTGGGCACCTCCAGAGGTTGGCCTTGGTGTCTGTGCTCTCCCTGTCTGGTGGCTGCTGCGGCACATCAGCGCTGAGTACTGGGCACAGCCTGACCCTGGGGTGTTACTGCATTAATGTCATGACAGCTCCAAACAGCACTCAAATACATCCAAAGGAAACCAATTCTTTTGATAAGTACTGGCTCCCCTTCTTAACTCAGCAGTCTTTAGATGTAGGGTTATGTTTTCAATCAAAGTCTCTCAGATATAGGCCTTAATGGAAAGCTTACCAAAGTGTTTTAGCTTGGAAACAGAGAAAGTGGAGGCCTAAATGAGGCAGACTGTAGTTAAGACCAGGGGCTCCATGTTCACTAATTTTTCTCTTCCATTTATGTCAATTAGAAATGCTCTAAAAGCCATGTGGCCCAATGCAAGGTCCACATCCCAAAAAAAGAGGAACTACAGGAAAATCAGCCAAGTAATTACGATTCAGTAATAGCTTCAGGAAACTAAATAAAATAATTTGTGGTCAGGATGCCTGAAGTATCCCAAGTTAAGCTTTTCCTTTTACAAAATGTTGAATGGTAAGGAGAAAACCAGACTTCTTCTGTGTAGTGTTAGAAATCTGTTTGGATTTGGCCAACACTTCAACTCTTCTGTTTGAAGGGAAGGCAGTTGCAAAGCCTTATGTTATGATTTTGTGAATCATTGTATCTTTGAAGTTCAGCTGTGATTTCTAGATTCTGGAGCTGGCTCTTTAGGGTGATGATCTGCAGAAGTCCCCAGCGCTGCTCTGAAGTCTGTGCCTGAGAGACTTTCACCCTTAAGGAAGCTGTTAAGAAACCAGGAGCTGCAGGATTGCAGGGGCACCTGGTGATAGTGGAATGAGAGCAGTCTGTCTTGAGTACACTGTTTGCATGGGAGGTTAAAAATAAACAGAGTAAATCACTATGGTTCACTTCAGGTATTTTTCAACTAAAGGACTTACTTTAATATTTGATATTCAATTCTTCAAAATTGTTATTTATTGTCTTTATTGCAGAGAGTTGCATCACATCTCAAGACAAGGGTATGGTACACTGCATCCAAGCACTGAATCTTCATTCAATGCCTTTTCTGCTCATTAATAATAGCTAATTCTTTGTTCTACACCATTATGTACCATTAAGCTTTGATCTTTCACTGATAAATTTGATTGCATTTCAGCCTCTTGTTTTGGATTCTGTACCAATGTTCTCTAGCTAGGCAATCCAAATTCTGTAGTTAGCCAATTTATCACTGAGGTAAGACTAGTGGCTTCCTATTTATTATCAATACCTACATATATATTTCTGAGTATTTCAAGTACTGGGGGTTTGCCTGCACTGGGCTGAATGTACCTCTTCTGTTCATCTTAATGTTTCTACTGTTATTTTAAAGCAAACTTTGTGAGTAACATTTGATGCTTTTATCTGATCAGTAATAGCCATAGAAACCATGTAAATAAAAAGTAGAAAGTAAAAAGAACTTGTATCCTCCCTCCAACAGGATACTGTTTCTGCTCAGTTAAAATGGATTTTACTTGTGAATCCTATGCTATACAAATAGAGTTAGTATGGATAACTAGAAAAGCTGTGCAAACCTTCTGTAATGAAATCTGAAATAAAATGTGAATTTGCATCAGTTACTGTTAAAAATTCAGGTAAGGAGCATTGTGATAATAATCTATGCATGAATGGTCTCAAGTAAAACCAGTAAAATACTTTGAGGTTATGGTGTAGCACCTTGTCCATGTGAGAGATTGGAATGCTGCTATTCTGATCTCAACAAGGTTTTTGTGATCACTATATGACTAATTATAATTTTATTTGGTAACTCAGAATTAAAGCAAGCTCAATTTCAAATTCTTATGATCTACTTACTTTTTACAAAGTTATGGTTTCTATATAAATTAATGTATTTCTTCAACACTGTTGATCTCAATACACATCTACATACAAATTCAATCTATGATAGAATAAACAAGTTCTGTAACTGGATGAAATTTCCTTGGGATGAACGTGCATTTCGTTATGGGTTACCTGAGTTTTTAGTAGTGATATGGAGAGGACATTTCTGGAAATGGTTTAGAAATAGTGCAAAGACAGGAGGAAGGAGGCAGAAACAGAAATAACCTGGCTGAATAAAGGTGTCCATGATCCATGGAGGTTAAGCATAGGGCTTGCTGTGTGTGTGTTGGGTGAGTGCCAGGCATGTGCTCAGCACCTTGGTGCTCTATGGATAATAGGGCAGAGCTGCAGGGATATTACCAGAGCCTCCCTGTTTGCCCTTAGGAACTGCTGGGATGGAGTAATTTTAGGATTGGTGCCAAGTCAACTAAGAGGAAATGGAATTACTCAGTTCAGGAGGGAACTTGCTGAGGGCAGAATGTGGGGCAGTTCAAGAAGGGATTTTGCATAGCAGGGGAGAGGGTCAGAGTTAGGAAGATGCAACAGGCACTGTGCAGATGCCATAGAAGTAGAAAGGGTCAAAGAGAGACCGGGGAGCCTTGGCAAAAATCTCAGCTTTACACATTCTGGCTCCAGTTCCCTTTCTTTCCTTCCTTTCACAAAAAGTCTCCAAGGCTTCTTCCCTTTTCCCTTTCTGTGCCTTAGTGGTTGCCTCTGTCTCAGATTCTAAGGGACAATGGGTTTTGTGTGCTAACAAACAGCTTTTTTTATTGGATAGCTGCTTCCTTTTGGGCTGATGCTATTTATGCCTAAGGAATTTTTGTCCATACGTTGCTGTGGGGATGAATATTATGTCTGGAAAGCCCAACTTGTAATCCAAGTGCAGCACAATGCAGGGGAATAATTAACAAAGCAGTCATCCAGGCAAATGCTAATATTTGCATTTGCCATTGATATATAGAGAGCAAAACTGCTGATGGAAATATTTTTAATTTTATTGCTGGCACAGATGATATCCTGAGGGAGGGAAAGTAGGTGTCATCCTAGCTCCAAAGTGATCACAGTTATATTCGATGTACTGTGAAATGTTCAGGGCTTTGTGATTCTCATTGGAGTTACTCAGACTAGCAACTGATGTCCCAGGCAGGGCTTAGAGAATTAAACCATGGTATCAAGAGATTGAAGATTTTCTGTGCAAGACTTAGAATCAAGAAGCAATTTCTGTTTAGCCACCTATTTCACGGGTTAGCTGGAGGTTTAATTGGCACGTTGCTATCTTAGCATTTCTTAAATGGACACCTCAAATTGTTAACAAAAGTAATACTTAGTCCTTTTTATGTCTTTCTCACGCTCCCATGAGCATCCCCACCAGATTATTAGGAATATTAATGGACTAAACCAGACTATATTAGAAGCCCAATCTTACATGCTCTATTGTTTTGCATCCTGCTTTGTGCTCAGCCACTTCACTCCAGAATGACTCAATTTCAGTTGGGTGGTAGGTAAAGCATGTAAAAAGTGTTCAAAGCATTTCTAAAACTAATCTAATCTATCTTATTACCTTTCCACACACTTGACCCCTTTTCATTTTCTAGTGGTTGAAATATTAAGATACAGTTATTAAGATGCTCAACAAGTTATAAATAAATGCTTGTGTCATAACACAAAAGCAAAAGCTTACTGTCAGAAAAAAATGTTGGTTTTAGCTGTCCTGACAATTAGACTGATAAAGGTGTAAAATAAGAAAAAGCCCCATGAAGATGAAAAAGTTCTCTCCTAGATCTTGTCACCTCTCTGCAAGTACAATATTGTGCTCCCCTGAAGATGCAATTTCAAGTGATAGTGCATCACAGAAATCCTTTGCAGCCCTTCCTTAGGGAGGCAGCTCCTCAATGCAGCTCACTCCTAATGAAACTTTGTGAGTGCAAAAATACCAGGATTGAAGTCAAGTGCTCTTCAATTAAGGATATATTTAGGTAGGTGGGAACAAGTAAAAATTTTGACAGCCATTTCAGCAGTGCTATCAAAATTGAACTGCTTTGCAAAACTACATCCATCTTGGTTTTGAACTTCATTAAAAAGTAGAGCCAGTACTGAGGGAGAGGAGAAGTTATCTGTGAAAATAAGAAGGGTTGAAAAAACCAGCAGAATAGTGTATTTGGTCATCACTAGAGCTGTTCTGAGTTTTCATTTTGAAATTAGGATTTTGTTTCCTTTTTTAACTTGGTAAAGATAGAAGAAAATGCCTAAAAGTTGAAATCAAGTCAGTTGCTTAAGAAGCTTGGTGGAAAATTTCAATATCAAATCTAAAATGTTCAGAGTCATTTGTGAAATTTAAGCTATCATCCTTCTCTGCTGAGCAGGTACACCTCTCAAATGTTTGGAATAGAATAATTTTGCAATCAATTAAAATGTAAACCTGAACACATGTTTACCACAGCACCATCATGACTTGAAAGGCAAACGTGTGTTGCTGCAGGATTCGATTCATCTAGCAAAAGAGGGAGGAAAAAATGTTCTGAACTTTCAGATGTTTTTCCCAGAGGAATAATGACTCTTATGTAAATAATCACTTTATTCTGCAAGTGCATACACTTTCATTCCACAAATTGGTTTCACCTCCTCTGCCCTTTTCTCTGGTACAAGCCTCAGCTAAATCTAGCAAACCTCATTATTCTGTTTTTAAATATCAAAGCTATAAACATCTAGGGCAGAGTTTTGTAGAAACCTCATTTTTTTCAAGTATCATCTTAACCTCCAAGTTGGTGTCAAATAAAAGTCTTGGTTGGATAGCACTGTGAATGACTGTTGTTTATCAGTAATGTGGAGGGAATGCAGCTCTTTGACATCATCTTTTGTGGTCAGATAATGAGTGAGAAAAAATAGACATACAATAAAAACCAGAAGTGATGGAATAGTCTGGTAAGTAAATTCCTTTGCTGCAATACAACTGATTTCCAGTTGTGCACAAACGTGCAGTGTGTGGTTGTTTGTACACCTCTGTACCTGACAAACCACATTTACAGTGATGAGCTACTCTGGCACTAAAACTCATGATCAATGAGCAGAGCAAGGGGACACTTACTTAATATGGTACACCCAGGTCCACCAATGTCCCTTCACAGATAACTGGGTGTATTTGGAAATTACATCATTGGAAAGAGGATCAGAATCTTCCTCTAAATCTTTGTCTGTTCATAAATTGTCAATGTCAGTTTTCAGCAGCTCTGTGTTATGAGCTGCAGTTGATTTTTTTCTTCCTTTTTACTGTCTTTCATGATACATGTGCATGTCTCATCAATATGGTTTATTGTTCCTCTTTTTGAGCTAAAATGGTTGGAGGAAGGGTATGGCACTCATTCCCGAGGGAAGATATGTTAGTAACTTGCCTGAGGAAGATTTGTTCTAGGCAGTTAGTGATTAGCTCTCGTTCTTAGAACTTGAAGGTATATCTTTCTCAGATAATTATGTCTTAGGAGTATATTGTGATTTATTTCAACTGTGAGTATGAATGTTAGTGCCTCTTACAATTTTCTAGCCTGCTGCTTCAAGAATACTTTGTCAGTGAATTTCACAGGTTAACTACACACTGATGAAGAAAATGCCAGTTTCTACTGTCTCCTCAGACTATTTTAACAGTATCTGGTTGTGAGGTAGGCATCTATTGCATCAGCTTGGTTTTCAGCTCTCAAATTAGCAAGTTTTCCATACCTTCTATGTGGAAACTAGATGGTCGTTTTTTGGTTTTTTACTCCTGCTTATGGAAAAAAGTCATGTGTGGCAGTGCAGTGGTTTAATCCGGGCTGGATGCCAGGGGCTCACTACAGCCACTCTCTCACTCCCCCTCATCCAGCAATAGACGAGAGAGAATATAATGAGAGGACTACAGCAGATTCTTTCTTAATCACTGTCACAGGCAAAACAAGACTCCATGTGGGAACAATATTTATTACTAACAAGATCAGAGCTGAAGAGTGAGAGACAATCAGAGACACCTTTTACCCCCCACCCCCTCCTTCTTACATCCAACCTACTCTCCCGCAGCGGTCAAGGGAAAAGGCGAGGTGGGGGGGAGGTGTTGCTGTGCTCAGCTGCTGTTCTCAGCCGCTGCTTGGGGAGAAGAGTCCTTCCAGCCACATTCCATGGGGTCCATCCCTCACAGGATACAGTTCCTCTCACAAACTGCTCCGGCGAGAGTCCATCCCATGGGCAGCAGCCCTTCACCCACAGCTGCCACATGGCTGATATTCCACAGGGTGCAGTCCCTCAGGCACAGGCTGCTCCAGCGTGGGCCCCACGAGCCACGAGCCCTAACAGGAGAATCCTACTCCAAGTGGGCTCCTCTCCCCACAGGCTACAGTCCCCTGCCAGGACCCAGCTCCACCTTGGGTCTCCCACGGGCTGCAGCCTTCCCCAGCATCCACCTGCTCCGGCGTGGCTCCTCCACGGGCTACAGGTGGATCTCTGCACTCCTGTGCTCCTCCATGGGCTGCAGGGGCACAGCTGCTTCACCATGGTCCTCACCATGGGCTGCAGCTGGATCTCAGCCCCGGCGCCAGGAGCATCTCCTGCCCCTCCTTCTGCACTGACCTTGGTGTCTGCGGTGTTGCTCACAGGCTCTCACCCTGCTCCTCTCTGGCAGCCATCTTCGTCTCCTTCTAACTTTTTTTCTTTCCTTCTTCAATATGTTATCACAGAGGCGTTCCTTCAACTGCTGATTGTCCTGGCCTTGGTCAGCAGCGGGCCCAGCCTGGAGCTGGCTGGCACTGGCTCTGCTGGACATGGGGAAAACTTCCAGCAGCTTCTCAAAGAGGCTTCCCCCTCAGCCCCTCTGCTGCTACCAAAACCTGGCTACAGAGAAACCAACACAGGCAGCTAAAGCTGAACACATAGCTCAGTGTGAAGATCAGTATAATGCAGGGATTGCCACAGTGGACGAGCCCAGTTTTTTTCTGGCTCAGTTTTCCTCATTGATAGATGCCACTGCTAAGTGTTTCAGAGGAAAGTGCAACATGGCCCTCAGTAAGGAAATAATGAACTTAACAGAGCCTTCCCCTATCAATCCAGTTGTGCCACAAAAAATTAAAATCCATGTGTTTACTTATTATACCGCATCTAAAGCAGCTCTTGGGGTGTTTGTTGTAAGCATAACTATCTCATCCTTTCCAATATCCTGCTATTCTCATAGTCTCAGTGGTGTCTTGTAACAACGAGTTTCACCTCAGGTTAATCAAGTACTCTAGAAAAGATGTTTGCCTTTGTCAATTTTATATGTGTTGTCTTCTCAATTTCACTTAATGTCCATGAGTGTAGCTTCATTTCCCTCTTTCTACTATTCATTGTTTTCTAAGCCTCTGTAATGTCTTCCTTTCTTTGCTGTCTAAAGCAAACAGTTCCAAATGTCTCAGAAACTTCTACTTAATTTGTAAGCTTTTCAGTATATTTATTTCATTTTTGTACCTGTTATAATTTTGAAATGTACCATTTAAAGATGAGAATTCGAGGCATAATCCTGATCTGTTAGCAATGGGATATTGTTTAATTCTGATTTTTTTGTTGTTTTTTTTTTTTCATTTCATTCTTTCTTGTGCTCACACGTATACTGGAAAGACTTCAGTGGATTGTTCAGCTATATGCACATTCTCACAAGACCTCCCACAAATACTTCTTCACTTACTTGAGCATCCTGGAAGTGCTTCAGTTAGCATTTATTACTATGCTTTCTTAATTGTTTAACAATGAAATGGCAAACTATGTGTTTCAAAAGCATTTAAGTGTGTGGGTTTTTTTATTTTTAAACTACCAAGTATGTATATTTGTCAAATGCAAGTGAAAGACAGGCTAATCCAGTAGTGCTCTGCTCCTTATCAAACTAAATCACTTGAAATGAAGCCCATATTTCTTTCTGCAGAGAGGTTTAAATAATGGCAGTTGCTATACTTTTTAAGGTATTAAATAATAATCTTTTGAGGAGTTGATCTTGAGATGCCTCAGCACCGAAGTTTAGCCTATGCATTTTAAAACACCATTAAGTCCTTTTTCCAGAGTGTTGCCCAAACCTGAATTATCTCATTGTGGCTGATTCTCATCTGTGAAAATGCTGTTTGGCACAAGATATTGTAAAACACATGATTTCCCAAGTCAGAGGCTGCTTCTATAACGATTGGGTTTTCATTGCTCAGAGAAACTTTCTCAAAATCTCTCACATTGAGGATCTTTGTAAATGAGGATGTAGAGAAAGCATGATAATTGATAGGAAATGGTCTGGGCTATGCTGAACTTTCACTCCTGATGGAGCAGCATTTTGGCATGAAATTAGAGCTAAAAACAGAAGTCCAGGCTGCTTATCTTTTTTCCTTTTTTTTTTTTTTTGATCCCCAGATCTAAACGTCCTGTGCCAGTTTCAACCACAGCTCCCAGAATTGACTCTCCCAGGGCTGTAATTCCCCACCAGAAGGTAAGTGACACGTTCTCAGCCAAAATGAATACCATCTTTGTCAACTGTGTTGAAGGTAAATAGCTACTACAGAAAATAGCTTTTGCCTGCCCTGAATAAGTAAACATTGAATGAATACACAGGCAGCAAAACTGCTGCAATCAATGGCTTAGTGATCTGTATTTTGCTAATTTCTGATTAGCAGGACCAAAGCATCCAGCCAGCCTCTGATGTGATTTGATCTAATCCATTCTGAGCTGCTCATTGTCATCTAGGCTGCAAGGGGCTACTAAAACTTCTCAAAATATACATTTGCTTTTGTAGATTCTTTGTGGGGGGAGGGAAAGACCCCATTAGATTGTACCTCAGTCTATCCAAATCCTGACTATAACTGAAAAGACACGGACTTGCAAGAGGACATAAGAGCATTTGAAAGGTTTTGCATCATACTACATCCTAGTCACAGTATTCAGAAGAAGTGAGAATAAAAAGTAAAGAGGATAAGTCAATTTAATGAATAACAGCAAGTGGCCGAGAAAATGGATGGCTTGGTTCCTGTTGTCAAAGCTCGTCATCCTTCATAAAATAAGTGTTCATTTTAGAATAAACAGCATTCATTGACTGTACCTGGCAACTCATCTTCTGTATCTTTGGAGGCACTGAGGAGCAAGGATACCTGCAAGATGGTATATATCCTTAGGCTTAAGCACTGGGTAGGATGTATGTATTGCTGACCTGTCTCATTAGATAAATGGGGAGGAGGTAAAGTCTCCATTGCTGCAACTTATCCCTTCTGACAGTGCCAGTTTCATCCCTACCATGCAGTATAAATAAGAAACATCGAAGATCAAATTACTTGGGGAATTAGATGATCTACTGTTTCTGGCAGTTCCAATGTCCATAGATAACTTTTGAGTAATTTTTATAAACCTTATGCTTCCCAAATTCAGAACACAGAAGGTAACATCATCCCTGAGACTACTGCAAATAGGTTCAAACTAACAGAAGAGAATGCACGTAGGGAGAATCATTTGATTTTTTGAATTTTTGAACTAACTTTACTGGCCATTTATTAGGTGGACAAAAATAATGTTATTTCAGACTAGATCTTGTTAACTTTAGGCAAGGGAAGATGAAATTAAGAATTCATCTTGCTCAGGGTTTTTTCTGCTTATATCCTGATTTTATAAAAATTATCTTGGTGACTCTTCCAGTTACTCTCTTCAAGCAGTACAGTGAAATTCCTAGAGCAAAAAGGATACATCATCAGAAATATTGTGTGTATGGGTTCTGTGGCCCAGGGGAGGGAGGTAGCAGTAGAGTGCTGGGGTGGGGGGCCCTTTGCAGGTCAAGAGGAATAATGTTTGTGTCAGTAGTCTACAGTAGTGGCCAACAGTAATTTCAAAGTGAAGAAGAATTCTTCTCTTGAAATAGTTTGTAAGGAAATCAAGGCATTGAACCAGCAGAGAAATCTCAAAATCCAGAATGAAAATTCTTTAGTGATAGAAACAGTGATGTTACAATAGGGTATGTTACAGTAAATGTACTTTAAAAATTAAGGTTTATTTGCTTGTCCATTTACTATTTCTATTTACAGTATCACTGTAGAAATGAAGAATTCTGTGGCTCATAGGCAGAAACTGTCACCTCCACATCAGTGCTTGACAGTGTTTAGGCTGATGGCTCACATGAAGTGAACTTGATTGTATTTTAAAACAAAAATCAGAAAACTTCATTAGAGGACAGTCATGACAGTGTCATCCTCAAACATCAAGAGAAGTTTTTCTCGTCTTTCTCTGGTTCAGGTTAAGGCATGGCAATGTTAGCTAAACAATCTGCATGTGCAACTTCAGTGTCTAGTTTAAACCCTAAATTCTTTTGTATATTATTGCTGACCTGATTGCAGCTTCCACTAATTTTCAAGCATGCATTTCTTCTTTCACTGCTATGGCCATGGTTATTTTATGTTTTAGGGAAACAAGCATACATTCTTTCACAAAGGTCAATCATACTTCCACATCAATGTTGTGGATGACACAGGTTCTGCAACCATTAGTATGGCATCGACTGAGCTGGAGGGCTATTACTGGAAATACAAGTTTGATTGATTTGCAGTTTCACTGTATCCTTATCTGATATTAATCTCAAACTGGAAACAATGTTCATTTAGTTTAGTCTATCTTTCTGATTTAATTGAATGATTTAGTCATGTCTTTTGCACAGGTGTGGCATAGCTGGAAGAAATTAAAATAATAAGAGTAAATATGAGTCCAAGGACTGAAACTAAGCCATCATCAGACAGTGAGTTCCTGCAGCTTTTCAGGGAGGACACAATACAGGTGAAGATTCCGATCAGTCCAGTTGAAAACATTCAAGCTGAAGTTTAAAGTCTAAGTGTAGCTTTAACATTTGTCCCTTCACATGAAAGTATTTACAGCCTCTTTAATGTTAATAGTATGACAGTACTGGACACACTTATTTTGGAGTCCTAGTGAGGGTCTTGTAATAATTATGATTTGTTTCCTCCCAAATCTGGGAACATATGTGGCTAAAAAAAATCGAAGAAGAGATGTTTGACTTGTAAAGTAAAGCATAGAACGGAAGAGCTGGCTCAGCCAAAAGCAGTTTGTTGGACGTCTTTGAACAGAGTAATTTAGTGCCATGGTGCCTCCATTACATTCTTTCTATAAAAAGTTTAAAAGCAACAACTGCTGTTTGGGCATGTTAGGTGGTCAAATTCATTAATATGCTGTTGAAATCATCTCCCAGAAGTGCAAAAGGCAAGTAACAACCGTAGGGTCATAGCAATAGATAAATGGAAAGCTGTCAAAGGAAGAGGACGTGCAAAGCTTGATATTATGTCTTTCAATATAAATTTGTTTCTCACTTCTCTAATTCATAAGAAGGAGCTTTTGCCTTTCATAGAAACTGGATGGTCATAAAGAAAAGGATAATAATATTTCAGAGTAGAAATTGAGCTGATTCCTATCTTTCTTCTATTTCCAAATATTTGAGACTCCTCTACGTTTATCAGTTTTAAGCTCATTCACTGACATTATGCTGGGAAATTAAAACGCAGTTTTCCTCTTTCAGTTAAGGGATTGCTGCAGGATCCCGGCATCTTTCTCAAGGGAAACCCATTGCTCAGTGTCAGAGCCTCCTCTTCTGGTCGGCTGGAGGGGTAGCATCAGACTCCCGTAGTTGGAAATGTCAGCTTGCTTTTCCAGCCGCAGAAACTGAAACAGAATAGGATGAGAGATGGGCAACAGGGGAGCGTTTGTTACTGTTGGCTGCATTCCATGTGATGCAGTGCTGAAAATTGTGCTGCTGTCCAGTGTTAGAAATTTGCCACTCACAGGCAGAAATGGTTTCAGAAATGCTGATTTGGTTTTGCTACTAGATATGAGAAAAAAAAAATCTAAAATATCCTACCAGTAATAAACTGAATGATAGATTCTTTGTCAGTCACAAAAGAGCTAAATGCTGATGATTGGGCAGTAATTCCTTAGAAGTTAAACATCTGCTCCCTTAGGCACTTCCTATTTCATCCCTTTTCCCTACTGCACAACACAAGAAAAACCACTACCTTCAAACTACCCAAGAGTATGAACTCAAAATGGAGAATGTTAACCTGGCACTGCTGGGTTCACAGGAATTTTAGTGTTGAGTTACCAGCATGCTGGTATTCCAGCTAGAAATTGTTTGAGGAGCGAAAACAACACTCCATTTGTCTCATAAAGGTGAGCAAAATCATCAGCTATCATTTTTATGGCTGTCATAATTTTTCCTTTGCCTACTCTTATTGCCCAATGACACCAAAACAATGAAAATGCATTAGGATTAAGGAAATATCTGACATTTCTCTCATGAGCTATTAAAACTGATACTTTATGATCAGCTCTCCTTTCACATCCGTTCTATTGTGGAGTTTAGGAAGGAAATCCACAGTTAACTAAAAGCCACAGAGTTTTAAGGATAACAAACAAATATAACACTGGCCTATTCTTTTTCACCTCCATTGCCCCTGTACTTATTTTTTGTTTGATAATTGTTTTGTCCCTCTCTACTGGCATGTAAAACTTATTTGCACAAGTGGTGACTTAATTTTTGATCATGGCTTTGTGCATTTTTGCCTCTTTTTCAACACATTTTTAGTGAGAATCCTTGTTTTCTGTTAGTTTAATGATACTTGGAAGCTTGCAATAGGTCACTGAAATGGGTCGTTTGATGCTGTTTTCAATGTCAGTGTATAATGGCCAAAGTACGTATTTCAAATGTATGTATTTAAAAAGGCATAGTCTGAAAAATGCTTTTAGGATTATCTGTTTCTACAGCCTCAGGCAGCTATTAATGCCAGCTAAAATCTCTTCCTGTTTATTACTAAGAAAAATGATCTCAGTTCATTTTATCTGCCTTACACTTTTGATTCAAAATGTCTTAAATATGTTCAATGTTATGATTAATTAGACCTTTAGGGTTGAATTTTTTACAATAAATTTTAATTAATCAGGCCCTATTATGTTGATCTTTTTCAAATATATGATCCCTAAACTTAAATATGCAACATAGAAAAATCCAAGAGGACAATATAAATATTTATTTTTTTAGGGAACCTTAGTATCAAAATTAGTAAATTGCATTAATGATAGCCAATACTAGCAAAAGTATAAAATCAGAAGCCAATTATTGTCAAGCCTGTTTCATACAAAGCAGTGGGAGAGGTGAGTGTAAGATGTTAAAGACCCTGAAGGAGGCAAAATGTCACTGCAGGCCACCACTTGCTCTTAAAACTGGCTTTCATTGAGGGCAGATTGTGTGCTCATTCCCTCATTCAGGATAATGTCCCTGCCTGTCCCTGACCCCTGAGCTGGACTGCATCAGGTGTCCTGCAATACTGTTGTGCCCCTTAACTGTGACCATCATGGTACTCCTTATGGCTGCAGCATATCCATGTCCAGCGGGAGAGGTTGAAGTGGTCTTTTTTCTGTAACAAAAGCAATGTAGCCCAAGTTATGCTGGAGCCAGGAGCTTGTAAAATAAACTAGAATATCATGACTCTAGAAAAATCTGAAAATTGCCAAGCATTCAAATAATTTGTTGGACACCTCAGCCGCAGATGTTTTAGGTTTTTATAATGCAAAGCACATAATTACAGACAAACAGAAATGAAGAATAAAACAGCTTTTGAAACTATATAATTCATTATTTGAAAAAGCTGCTAATTAATTCCAGCATTCAGGGTGCTAAAAAGGCAAACACTAAAGAGATATTAAAGATAATCAATAGTAGAATCCAGCTATTTGTGTTCCAGCAACTGTGCTTTTAGAAGTGAAAGAATAAGAAAAAAGAGTAAAGATATAAAATGCCCACCTGAAATTCATATTTCTCTTTAACAAGATTGTCCATACTACAGGTAGGCAGTAAAAGTTTAGAGCTGTGGTTACTACACACTGCCAGTAGCTGGAAGGAAATGAGGCAATTTAACCCTAAAGCTCTTTGCTTCCCACAAGCTGCCCAGTAACCTCCAGGCCTAGGTTTTGCACTAGAAGGAGCTTGAAGCAGTGATAAGGTGTTTTCAGGCAACATCATCATAGAAGTTTTACATGAACGTAACTCAGAACTCACATGACAACTTACCTCCTGCACTGCGTTGCTGAAAAAGCACAATTTTTCTTTTTTGATATTACTTTTGATTTTGATTTCACTGAGCTGCATTAATAGTGAATCATTTATGAAACAGAAGTGTAGGACTGCATTTTTCCAGGATGGGTTTTGATAGACCACTTCTAATTTGAGCACCAGCAGAGACTTCTATGGGTATAGCTATTGTAGGAGAGAATGCTGTGACTCGCACCCTGCTGTCCTAGTTAGGGATATTATCTGGGACATGACTGTAGCAGTATACACACATCATGTACACACTCATGCACACATTCCTTCAAGTGGAAATTAAGCAGGAATGATCAGCATAGAAGCATTTTCTCTGTGGAGCAGTACCTGTCCTCTTGTCCTGTTGGTCTATCTGCTAACCCTGCTGCATGGCGTAATTAGCATGAACCAGAGCCCAGGAAAGCAGTGCAGTGTATGGGCTTCCATAACTTAAAGTTCACTCATGGAAAACAGAATGGTGTAGTTTAGAACCATTATGTCTTTATAATAATGGCATCGGCTTTTATGGTTGTATATTATCTAAAATGATTTTGACCTCAAGACCTTTTCTTAAGATTTTTAATTATACTAAAAATTAATGGACAGTGTTATGTTTTTACGAAGTTATTGCTGTGAGGTTGAGTAGTAGCATATGCTCTTTTCATGTTAAGCTTTATTTGTTGATTTCAACTAAAACCCAGTTATAAAAATGCCTGAATATGTTTTGCTCCCTTTATTTTGAAACAATGCAATTCTTTGTTGAAAATCTTACTTGAAAGTTTGAATGCTTTGGCCCCAACCTATTTATTGCAAGTTTATTGATATGTTTAAAGCAGTAATTGCAGACGTTATTTTTGCATGTGTTCTATGATTGCTCTTTTCTTTTTTTTCTTTTCTTGGCCTGCATGTTTGCTACTACAGGAACCTGCTTGGGGAATCAATGGCAACAGAACAACCTTCAGCCCTCTAACTAACACGGCGGCTGGGCCTGTGGGTAGTGTTTTAGCAACCAATGGAACGTTTTCAGGCTGCCTCAACCAGCAAGAGATCAGCTTTTCAAATAGCTCTTCCTACTTAAAGACTACCACAGTTAGATCTTCCATGTCCTCTCAGTCTGTGACTCCTGACATTTCACCTGCAAAGAGTACTCTAGGTTCCAAATCAAGCCCTGTGTCGGCTGGTGGCAACAGCCCTGCACACCAGCTGAGCCCTGCAAGGCAATATAACAACCCCATTGGCCTTTACTCAGCTGAGACTCTCAGGGAAATGGCTGAGATGCATAAATTAAGTCTCAACCGAAGGGCTTCCGAAGGTGGACTTCCTAGAGGGTAGGTAACATTAAATATTTCAATAAGTAATGAATTTGCTGAAAAATGAATGTAATTGTACCTACCCTATTGTGCATTTTTCTGATAATTATGATTAAGGTCTGAAACAATCATTAAATTTTCTAGTAGCTCCCAAAATATATCCACGTTGCCATTACAGAATAACTCTTGGTCTTTGTTATCTGAAGTGTAACATGGATTGGCAATAGTCACTAGAGCACGAGAAACACTAGGACTGAAGTGTCTGATCATCTCGGGGTTCTGGCACTCAGCAATTTTAACTAAAGCCTATGGTCTCATCGAACCAAGTATTGCTGTTGGCTATTACAGCAGCTCCCTTAAACCACATCTGCTCTTTGGTACTTTTCTAAAGAGAAATGGCTTTGTCCAGCAAATCTGACATGCTCAGCTACCAGAGTGTCCTGCTGTAATTCCTGCCTTAATGTATTGGCTTTCCTATGCAAAATGAGTCAAAATTTCAATTATTTGAATCCTCTGGTTTGAATATTCTTTCTTGTATACATTAGCTTTGCTGTTAAATTGTATGTAATGGGAATGATCCTTAGATTCTGCCCAGATAGTCTGATCATACTGTCACGGTTTTATATATTGCTGTATTGAAGATCAATTGCTTTGTTAGTAGGTTCGTGAAGAGCTTAGACTACATTACATGAGAAAGAGCAATGAGAGACAGGTTTTCCTCGTTTTTCATTGGCAAACAAATCTATTTTTTTTTAGTTTTTTATTTATGGAGTTTTTTTGGTTTTTTTTAATGAAGGTTAATTTTGTATTATGAAAATGAGGAAACGTACTTTTGACCCTAGGGACTTGGCTATATAAGGAAAATCAGGAAATTCAGACAATCCACTCAAGCTCTGATAGCAAAATCTTCAAGTACTTTATTTCCCTTTGCGAGAGTAAAACAAGGGGTTTTAAGTTGTAGCAAAGTAAGGATATTTTACCTTTAAAAAGGAGCATATATACATATTCTAGATGATTCAGGCAGTTTAAATGATTCATTGCAACTCTCTTGAGGACTCAGCTTTAACAATCCTAATTAAGTTATCTGCAAAAATCCCGTGCTTCCTTCTCATACTAGATAATTAAGAAAAGCAATTACTTTTTAAAAAAAGATAATTTCAGTTAGTTAGCAAGATTAGCAAAATAAGCCTCAGAATGCTTCTCTCTTACAGTTTTCTTGAGGAATACCAATTTTTATCTTATTTCAGTATGCAATATTTCAGTATTCCTGGGAGTATATCTCGCTATCTTGTTTCCACTGTCTTCACAACCTTCCTTAACATCTGCAAGGCTGAGGGTGAAAGGGCTGTATTTTGGATGGCTCAACATTGTGACTGTTTGTTATCAGAGTTGTAACACAGCTGCAACCATCACTCACCAAAGTCAATGTGAGCTTCTCTGTTCATTGCACAAGGCATTGCAATAGGACTGCATGATATGACAGTGATTACTGGAGAGAAAAAAGGTGTACCTGCAGAAAACACTTCCCTGTCTTCATTCTGCTGCTTTTCCATGGTTTATGTCCCCTTTATAAGTGCACATTTTGGTGCATGCCATTTTAGTGGCAGTGCTCTGAATTACAGAGTTCTACCTTAGAGCAACCATCTGAGATTTTTATTTTATTTTGTTTGTTAATTTTAGTTTGAGCAAAATTTCAGGGGATTGCTGTCTATCCTCGTGTAGCACTGATGAACACAAGATTTTAAAAACCACCCTTTGTTCTGCAGCCCCAGAAAAAGGGGCTTTTCCATCTGAAAAGATGAAAGAAACCAGAGGCATTAAATAAGTCTGTCTTCTCAGTTATCTCCTCTGAGATCTCTGTTTATAAGCAGAGAAAATTCAGGGCTTAAGAATGTTCATTTACACTCCCACTTGATTGTTACCCATGAAGTCGGAAGCATCTCTTCTGCTCTCTGGGGAATAACACCTAGAACCTGTAACTACCCTTGAGACTTGGTATCATGCATGAGAATCTCAATCTTATAATGGATATATGGGAAAGAACACACACAAAAAAAAAGCACTGTAAGCTCTGGACTTTGTTGAGGACATTCTTATATAGTGCAACATGAGGTGCTGTGTAAAGATTGTAATGTTATGGTGCTCCAAAACTGCAAATTCATGAACGTGTGCTTAGTATGGTAAAAGCTATTGGAAAAATTCACGTGCGGTGAGTGATCTTAGGGTATATTTTAAGTCCACATCTTTTTCAAATGATTTAAATTTAATTGTATGACTTGCTGCTAGAGGTTTAGCCAAACCCTTTGGAAAATTCTATCAAGAAGCTAAAATTAATTTTATTTCCTTGATCTGTGAAGAGTAACAAAGCTTCTGTCTCTCTGATACACTTTACATTAAAGCTTTATCGTCTTGGCCCAGGATGAAAAACTGGTGGCCTGTTAAGAGTGTGAAATGTGATGTGCTGGAAGTTCTGGGGAGTATTAATAAATACAAAGAGTGAGTCATAGTTTGTAACATGGATCTTTTACATTCCACTGTAAGTTATTTTTTGCATTGTAGGTCAAGGGCATTAAATACCTGTCCCACAAGTACATGCCAGGTGGTTTGGGTTACTGGCTCCTTACTGTGTGACCTCTGTGAGCAGCATCTTGGGTGTTTCATGCATGTCCATATTTAGAATCAAACTAGAGTGATGTGTGGCTCTGAACTGGGGGGAATTTTCTCATCACATACTAAACATAAGGAGAAGTAAAGCTTTGCTCCTTTCAAAGGAAGATACAGTAGCCTTTTCACATGTCGAAAATCTTGACTGAGACATGTCTGTTGAGCTGTTCTTAGTGTGTGGACATAATGATTTTTATCTTTGAACATATTTTTATATGCGAACATATTCCTCTAAGGTGTATTTTAGGGATGCTAATTCTGCCTTTAAAATATTATATGTAAAGTAAAGCCTCATATTATTTGGGAAGTGATACTATTACACTGTGTTTCATTGTAAATTAGTGTTCCAGCTGTCTCGCATACACCTAAAATGGGGACAGGATCACTGATGTGCTTACAGTCTGCAGCTTGTTCCTAATATATCTCTACCAGTTCCTGTAACAGATTGTAACATATTTGACTCAATGTATGGTTTATAAAGCTAAAAGAATATTTTCAAATCTGAGAGTCTGACCAGCAGCTGCAGAAGGGGATCTCTGATTGCCTTACTGTGGAAATGCAGAAGTGCAAAGCCTTTACTACAGCCTTGTCTCGTGAGAGCGTTTTTTATTATGAAAAAGGCTGTTGGATGAGCCAAGGTGAAAGGACTGTAAGTAGAAAGAAGCAGTAATATCAAAGGTTCTGCAAGGCAAAAGCCAAAGGAGACTAATCCACTGGGAATATCATTTTAACAGTGTAACTTTGTTGTCCAGTATTTTGTATCACTACCAGATACAGAAATGCCACAGTGGCAAGTTAGAAGGTTCTGTGCCCAATTCTGTCAACAGCGCTCCGTGCAGCTGAGAAAGAAGCCAAGTTATTAAGTGACTCTGCATCTCTTCCTCTTTATTTTGCACAAAACATGACGAATCAGCCTTCAACCAAGAAAAGGGCAAAATGTGGGTATTCTAATCTTTGAAAAAATGAAGTTAAATGTTATAGCCCATTACTGCTATTTGTGCAACTAACAGAATGAGTTACTAGCAAATACACCATATTACAGTCTGAGCACAGAGTGTTCCTCCCTCCCACCTTTAGCCTGTGTTACACTGCTTTGGAATTACTGTGCAAGCCACCATCACTTGTTTATGTAGCAAAGCAGAAATGTAGCATGAACATATGTTTTCTTTATACTGTGTACATATCAGATGGAACAAAATACCCTGATATGGATAGCCAAAAAGCCACATAATGCAAGGTTTATTTCATTTCGCATGAAATAAAATTAGGAATGACTCTTCTGAAGTTAATTGGTTTACAGCACTGTTGGCATCATGTAGGTGCCAGATTTAGGCCAATACTTTGCTAAATACAAAGGCATTTTCCTCAGTTTTAGATTAAAAACATCTACCAATATATTCTTTGGATTTTCTCCAGCACGTAAAAAGAAAAAAAAATCAATCTTGCAATACCAACTCTGAGGGTGGCCTGAGGAGAGCAGACTTCATCCCTGAGTATTTAGTAGCTGAGGGAAAAATATAATTGCTACTACTCATATGCTATTTTCAGATGAGAATATACTTTGCAAATCCTTCTTTCTTTCCTCTGCTCCCTCCTCTCATATACTTTGATAGCAGCACCTTTAGGGATGCACAGCAATAAAATCATGTTCAAGGGTCAGCCAAACTGCCATGGTACCCCACTAAGTCCTAGTGGATCAACTATAATCCCTACATTTTTTCCTTTCTTAATCATGTTGGGGGTTTTAGGCATTTACTTTTTGTTCCTATTCGTAGATGGTTTGAAGAGAGCTGTAACAAGCTTTTGTAAATACCTTTTGCCCTTTGTGGTCTAAAAACTATTGACTTCTTCTGTGTGGTTGGTTTTGATGTTGTTTGTTCTCTTTCTCTTCTTTTAGGTCATAACCAACACGGCTGCCAAGTTAGTACCACTTCTATATAGTGCCAAATGTTTGTGTTACTCTCTATGTGTGAAATGTGTTTTCCGGGGTAGCATGATCCCGTGTTCCTGCTGTGTCTGCTTGCAAGTGGAAGGATTTTTCTAAAAAATCTGCTTGGTATGGCCAGTGTCATGTGCTGCCACTGGTGTCCAGCAGTGCTTCCTTCTGGGCACACCATGTGTTTGGCATTTCTTGGTGATGCTCTAATGCTGCAAATGGTGTTTCCATCCAAGCCTGCTCAGTTTTTGTAAAGGCTTTCAGGTGTTTTTGTTTCTACAGTCCACATTTAATTCCTCTGAAATCTTTATATAGTCTTCATGCCTTCAGAGTTCGGTGTATTATCAGTGATATACTTTGAGTTTTAAGATCAAATTAATTTCCAAATCCCAGTCTGCTCAAATTCAAGTTGGTACGAGATACTGATGTGGAAAAAAATCCACAAAACAACTTATCTTAGCAAATATATTGCCCAAACAAGATGTAACTATTGATTTGAAAATGCAGTTGACCTGCTTTACTTAGGAAAGTTCACAGAGTCCTCAGTGTTGGTCTTTATCTTTCTAAGGGCAGAGGATGGTCACTGAATTCTCACTTTCTGGCCCTGAACTGAGTGTTGTCCAGAAATTGCTGGAGACCAGGTTAAATTCAGCATAAAATAAATAATTCCAACTGTCACTGGAAGGTTAGAAGTAGTAGAATACATAAAGTTGAAATAATATTTAATTAACGTGACTTATACTGATCTGGCATTGTCTGTTGATTTTAATGAGATGTGGGTGTGGTGTCATGCAAACCATCACTTCTTTGGAGTGATAAACTCTAGACAGTTTACCTTGATGATAATTCTGACACAATTGTCTTAGAAAACAGAAGTCACGCTGTGAGGGTGTTCTTAATCTTACTTGTTTGGGGATTTATTTTTTCTGATCACTTTGTATCTTCATTTTTCACCGGTGTCTCAGCTGTCTCTGCAGCCTTACTTCTGCCACTTTGTCTTAGAGTCCAGCACCCCTTGAAAGCACTAATATCTTTTTTACCTCCAGAGTTATAAAGAAAACTCTGCAGTTGAAAATCTGTCCCTTTTTCTATTATTTTAACAGGGAATCCTGTTAAGTTCAGTGGAAGTTTTGCCTTGGTATGTGAGACTAGAACCTCTGGAAAAACATCACTGAGACTGTTTAAAGGCCTCAAGTGAAAGCTCAAATTACTCCTGTTGCTACTGTTAAGGAAGTTTAGGCTGTTCTGACACTACTAGCTTTGCTTTCTGTAATTAATTGTGAAAACCAATTGCTTAGATCTTTTTTCTTTATAGGTGACATACTTAACATCTGTGCTTTCATTCACACAGTCTTCTCAGATCTTGTGTTTAGAATCTCTTCAATACTTCAAACAGTGTGGAGAAAAGAGAATGCTAAATTCAAGATCTTGAAGACCTGTGTGTCTAATTGTCGTGTGATTGTTTAGGGTATGACAAAGAAAAGAGGTGTTGCTAAAGTAAGGCATGTGCATGCTCAGTATAGCAACCTGCATGTCTCTGGATATCACCCTTCAGCAGATGATGTCAGTGTAATAATAAAATTGTTATAGTTGATGAATAGTTAATTGAGATATTTTATATGTGAAAATATCTTTGTAAAAGGTCACTTTCACTTTTTTTATGCATAATGCGCCTTCCTGGTTCCCTCCCTTAAAATGTTAATGTGTGTAACTAAGGCTGGGGCTGTAATGCAGCATGTGCATTTATGTGTCTCTGTGACTTGAGCATGTGGCTGTCAATGTTCTATCAAGTATTTGGAATGATGTGTGACTATCTTTCTCTGTCCATCTTCAGTCAGGGCATCCCACCAAACAAAAGGCTGAAAATACAGTGGCATCCCCTGGCTGGCTTCAGAGGTGGCATGTCACCTGTAATAATCTCTAAAAGATTAAGTCAGATCACTGCCAGCTTTACTTGATTTTACTTGTTCCTCCATGCTGGGTTAAGAGTTTAGTTTTAACTCTCCCTCTCCGGGGCTAACCCAGAGCAAACAGTCACAGTATTGTGTGTGTAAAGAGAAAAATATTAGCTGATGAACTTACAGTGCAATGTCTTAAACTGAAAAGGAAAACCAAACAGGATTACATTTTTCAGAATTTCCCTTACAGTGGGAGATCTATCAGTTTCCAGTTCTAAATTAAACGTTTGTGAACTATCCATTATTTCAAAAAAGATAAAATTCTCGGTTTTGTCCAGTTTGGTGAGCATACAGAATCTATCCTGGCATCCCTCTGCTGCTGGCAGGACAGGAACAGCAGACATCTGATCTCCCCTAGAGTAGAGAAGAGCAGCTACTTCAGTGACTGACAGCTGAGGTTTAGCTTGCTCATTAAAACTCTAGGCAATGTTCAGTTCTAGCTCTAAGACTAGAACAGCCCTACAAGGAAGCTAGGTGTTCTTTGGCTGCATTCTGACATTAAACTGGATTGTTCTGATATAATGGAAGCTTCAGTTAACTTGCTTGGGGCTCAGTCTCTCAAATAAAAATCCTTCCTCATAAATGGAGCCACTGGAAGCTATGGCAGCTACTCTTCCAAGGGCAGTTGTCCCATTGGTTGCAATGTAGGATATTTTGATCTGAAGCTGAACATTTATCGTGCTGTAGCAGGACTTAGGGCTGGCTGTACAGAGATTTTGGGAAGATTTACTCTTTGTGAGGGAAGCTTTCAAGTTTAAAAAGGTACTAAATTCCACTATGATCAATAATCCAGACAGAAAGTATTGGAACTTTCTAAATAATAGAGGACCTGACATCTGTTTCCCCCACTGCACTTTAAGACCCTTCTTGAAAGTATGAATGCATGCAGTGAATAAAGCAGGAATTCTTTGCAGTATGTATGTATGTCCCATGGGAAAGCATATATAACTGTGTTTGTTTGTATACATTTACAGGTATATATGCATGTAACAACAGAATTTTAGTATATATAAGTATCACAAAAATACTTAAGGATTTGTCATGATTTTTTAATGACAGCTATTTCACCTTTTTTCCTCTTTATACATCTGTAAGCCAACACAAAAACATCATCCACTAGTGCAGCCAGCCTTTAACCATGACTTGGTACTTCTGTTGTCTCCTGTTCTCTGATCAGAAGCTTTGGTGGTGAGATGCCATGAAGAAACATGCACATTCCTCTGTTGGTGATGCTTCTCTCACTTAACTTTCACGCCTCTCTCCTTTCTTCCCCTCCCTTCCCTGTGGAATCTCACTCTCGCATAACCCAGCCCGGAGTTCACGGAGCGTTTCAACCCCAATGTCCTGAAGGACTCTGCCCTGTCTACACACAAACCCATTGAGGTGAAGGGCCTTGGTGGCAAGGCTACTATAATTCATGCCCAGTATAACACCCCGATCAGCATGTATTCCCAGGATGCTATCATGGATGCAATTGCAGGCCAGGCACAAGCCCAGGGTGGAGAATTTGCTGGGTAAGGTCATTTCCTTGTGTGGAATGCTCTTTCTCTGCATGCTACATGTAACAGTCCCTGCCTGCATGACACAGCTGCTCTTCCTGGACTCTTTTTTCCTGGGGAGTATTACACATGAAAAATACATATCAATTCTATATAACATTTGAAAGAAATTCCATGTTTTCAAGTTAAAAGGACGGATAGCTAAAAAATCATACTATAGTTTGAGTTGGAAGGGACCTTAACTATCATCTAGTTCCAACTCCCTTGCCATGGCCAGGAATACCTGAATTTAACCTTTCTTTTTTTGGTATTCCTCCCAGAACAGGTAAACCCCACAAAAATGTATCTGGTGCTCTGTATATGGTATTGGATGGCTTTTCATTTCTGATGACTATGATTTGTAATAATTGCTGTGCTATATGCATAGCTCAGAAAGAACTTTTATTGGTATGTGAAGAATGCAAAATATTTATTTAGTACTGGCTACTGGTTTATTCTTCAGAATGGAGTGTTTTGTTGTGTTTTCCCTATCCCTAGTTTACATATAGTACCTGTATCTTACACATATCCTTTGGACTGTGGCAAAATCCACTTATCTTTAATAAGTCTGCTTTTCCAGTGCATGACTCTGGAAATCATCTGATTAACTTATCCAGAATTGTTACAACTTAACTGAAATTCCATGTGCAATGAATGTAGCCAGGTTTCTTTATTACCAGGTGTCTTTCTCCACAAAACAGAACATGCCTTCTTTTCGTGTGACATCAAAATATAGGTATAGCAACGCACTTTAATACAGTTTTTTTCTCAGTATGTTAGCTGCAGGCTTATTCAAAATGAAGATGTTTATTTATTTGCTTGTGCTCCCTTTTACAGGCCATTTTTCTCTCTCCTGTTTATACTTCTTTTTTTGCCCCACTAACTTTTGGCATCAGTATTGTTGTTCATCCCAGTTCTCCCTAGTGATGGATCCCAAACAATACCTTTACCTGGTTTTGACCATGATGCTGTGAATCTCCACAGGTGCTGAGTAAACTCTTATTTCCAATTAACCAAGTACAAAGAAAGAAGTTTGTTCATTCTATATTCTTTATAATGATTCACATCTTTCATAGGCATGGATTATATGAGACAATTTATGATATACTGACATTTTCTACTAAATGCTGTAGCATTATATGATGCAAATAGTAAAAAATCCACCTACTTAACTGATCAAATGATTATAAAGTTGCACTGCTGAGTATATGGATCCTTTTCATTTTATAAGCATCACGTCAAAAGAATCAAATCCAATTCCAGTCACCAGGAGTGGCTCTACTGGACTAGAAAACATTCTCATGTTTTTCCACCTGTGGAAGAGACTAAGACACGTTGTGTTTCAGGGAAAGGGAAATGCTGTTTCTAGAAAACTTCAGCTAGAGTGAGAGAAGTCCCAAGAAAGCAACTGGGAAGATCAACCCTCTTTCCAGGGGAAATTCTACATGTTTTAACTTGTAGAATTGTGAAGTAAAGAATCTGAATAATTAGAGAGACTTGAATCATAAATCATACGATGGTAATGAACTATAGTTGTATATAAGTATATCTTGAAAAGAGCAAAATGAATGGATACATAAAAACTAGATTTTTATAGACTATTGAGCCATTGCACCAGCAGCAGCAAAGGCTGTGTTGAGCTTGATTATTATTATGTTCTAACTTTATTTTTTCTCATTTTGAACAATGGAATCCACCTATCACATGGGTGTTTGTGAAATTAGATGGTTATTTCCATTAATCCTTTTCTATCAGACACTTATAGTGGAACATCATTCTTTGCAGACAACTCCAAGACACTCTTGTCTCCTGTAATGTTGAAAAAAGCCAGTTTTGTAACTTTTTTTAAATTTATAACACTTAGTGACTAAACAATTTTCTCCATAGATTGTTATAATACAATTAACAGAGCATTTTTAATCTAGATATAAAGGCAAAGTTTGTGCTACTCTAACAATTGACTGATATTCATTTGATTAAACCTTTATGTTCTTTTGACCTCGTGACACCCTGAACTGTAATTTGCAGTGGAAACTGAGATATTCATTAACTTGCTTAGCTGTCAAGTCCAAGATGAGATTGTGCCTCATGCAGAAGTATTTGTATGGGTTTTTAATATAAAAGCAGACCAAATTGAGTACTGATTCATTTTATCTCAATTCTCTGCCTATAATCTGCTCTCAGTGCTTAATTATTCTCTGGACTTTTCAGTTCACATTAGAGGTAAGTCCTGAAGCCACAAGGTGTCTGTAAGATGGTAAACACTCTCAGGCTGTAGACCTAAAGGGCAGTAGCTGTCTACTTCTTTTACTGTTTTTTTACGGTTTAAGATAAGAATTCATTTTCTAGTTTGTCCATTTGAAATCAGTGATGTTGTAACTTAGTGAAATCAGAATCAGGCTCTTGTCACTTAGAAGATTTTACTACATCGCCATGGAAAACACAAAGGAAAGCACAGAATTATTCACACTGCAGTTATTCAGATTTCATCCTGCAACTTAAAGGTAGAAAACTTTGAGCTCCCTGACTGTCTTTTCCTCCTCTGTGTATTTTTGTTGTAATTGACTTTGCTAAACCAAGAACCAAGAGTTGATTGCAGTAAAACCATGTGGTCAATACCATGTGTTTTGAGCACATTCCTGTCAAACATCTTCTAAATTCCATTATGCAGTTTTGGCCAAATCTGGAAGTTGGAAGTAGACATAAATCCAACAACTTTATTGGGATTAAGATCTGACAGTTTTAGTAGCAGATTCAATAACGTGAGTTTTACAAATTGAAGTCTCTTGTGTTGTCTCCATTAAGTTAACTTGGCTAGGTATTTACCAGTCTTTATGAACTTCTGTTTGTTTTTTGGGTTGTGGGGTTTTTTACCTCTAAGAGATTTTTTTTTTTTCAAATAGCTGCAATCAGTCTAGTATCCAAAGTCACAATACTTTGTTGTATGTCTACAAAAGGGGTAGAACAACGCAGTGTTCCTAAATTTTTACCTACGGTCTCCTTAAATTAAGTCTGAATAATGACTTCAGGGAGTGATTCACATGGTAAACCATAGTTTATAATGAACTTCAAAAAAAACATCCCATTGCTACGTATTCAAAGTGGTTTGACTGTATTTAAAGTTTGTTTTAATGTTAATGATATGCTACTTGTATGATGATGTGAAAAAGGGGGATCATTTTTTATTGATTCCTACTCAAATATCTTAGGCTGTAGTATGAAAACCCTCAAAAGCTCTAACCCATTTGGTAAGAATTTTTTTTAGTAACATCAATTTAAAGTAATATGCTTAAAGATGCATGATATTTCTGCACATCCACACCCAGATGGAAAGAAATTAAATTACAAAGAGGTATAACAGAGGTATTAACGTGGTTATGTGCATCTTTAGGCCGTCTGTAAGAACCAACTGTCACATTTAGGCTTATGAAATGCTCATAATCAGTGATGCGCTCTCTTTTACACTTCCACACTGAGTGGCTCATATGTCCTAGTTACTCATCTACAATATAATTATGATCTTAAAAAAAGAAAAAGGCCTGTTGAATTAAAGACAGAGTTGGAATTATTCCAATGTATTGCATTAATTTAGTTCAATTTATATGAGCATGTTTCGTTCTGCCAGGGAAGGTTAATTCACCAAGGTTCATTTCCTGCCTTAATCACCTACCATAAGGATATTAATATGTCATATTAATGCCACACATTGCTACTGTGAAATGTGTGGTCCAGGCTCTAGTACTAGTTTTTTAACTACCCTTCAGTCAATGGCATAAACTTTTAAACTGCTTTTGTTATATATTGGTCGTAATATAAGAACAAGGCATTTCAGCAAGAGGATTTAAAGAAAGGAATTTCAACGGTCCATGACTTGCACACCACTGCCTCAGTGGCCCATGGTTGAAATCAGCAGTGGTTTATTATCCACTCTACAAGAGTGTGCAGCTGTAAAGTTTGCTTTCACATACAGCAGGCTTTTAAGCTTCAGCAAGATTAAAAAGTCAGTCTGGGGATATAAAGTTCACTGTGGTCCCAAATGAGGTGGTTACATATGGCAGTCATACAGGGTAAGGTACTGGGTGCAAAGCACCCTGAAGCACTTCTGGGGACTGAAAAATGGGTTCGTCCTTTGGGGAACGTCAAGACCCCTTATAGTGACAGAACTGGGGTTTGTACTTTGCTGGGTCCTCAGGAAAGTGACAAGTTTGCATCTATTGGGGTTATGAAGAACATAAATACCCCTCCAATAAAAACTGAAAATTCCTAAAGAGATGGGGTGCTTTTGAGTCCACACAATCACCATCATGTTCCTGGGCCCCTTATGGACTGACCTGAAGAACACATCCCATGCTATTGTGTGCAAATACATCCAAACAGTGTATTTTACACAGTGCTCAAGAAGAGGAGTGTGTCAGCTGGAAAATACTGATATTTAAAGCACTACCTGGTAACATTTTTCATCACAGGGTAGATTATTTCTGTATGTAGGATGTCAGATATGCTTCTTGGCTTTTTCATGATTCCTCTTAGGATTTCAAATCACAGACCCAAGTTCTCTGTACGTTTTCTCTGCACAATTGTATCTCAGAGAACACTAACTTTGTGCCTGAACCAAGAAAGTGACTTTTATAGCAAGGGATTGCTCCTGGAACTTTACAGCAGTGACATAGTTGGACCAAATGGCCCTTAACTTTTAACCGAACCATTTCTCAGTTTTCCTGAAGTTGGACTTGCTGCTTGCAAAGATCTTTATGGAATAGCAAGTTAAAGCTGTTACAATAAATCACTTGCTTCAAAAATAGACCTTGTATTTAGAGAAGCCATGGAGCCAAGTTACTCCAAGCACACATCATCCCCGCAGTGTATATTCCTGCAGCTCTTTGAATAGTTAATTTTAACCGTATGGTATGCAGAAGTTATTTTCACAAGGGAAAAAAGAAGCACTATTAAGTTACTAAGCCTGTTTCTAGCTTGCTTCATAAATCAGAGAGGTTGCCTCACTTGTGCTACAGATCTTTGTAACTTTGATTTTAGGTGTGCACAATTGAAAGTTTTTTCCTGGATGTATCATTTCGCAAGATGATTAGATGTTGTAAGGCTCGGATACGTTCTGTCATTAAAGACAACATATGTATGCAAGTCTTGAGTACAAGTCTAGACTTCTTTTGCTTCACAGGTTTACTAGACAATGAATCCAGAGTTACGGCAGTGGAAGTTTAATTCGGAGGTTGACAAAAATCATCTCTAGAAAAAGCTGTAAAAGCGTGACACATTATTTTTATAATGAAATATGGGAGTTTTTTTAACAACAACCTTAAAGTACACTGGCCCAATGCTGTAATTTAAAGACATAAAACCGGTACCACCGTGAAGTAATTTTGATACAAAATAATGTGGGAAAAGAATGCACAAAGAAATAAATGTTTTTGCCTGGCATGCTCTCCTTTATCACCACACATTATTCAAATCACTGTAAGCTGGTGCCTTCATTGGCTGAGGAATCATGAACAGCATTTTCATGCTGTCTTGTGTATGTAGATTTGATAGGCCATTTCAGAGATAGAATGAGCCAAAACATAAAAAGGATCTATGCATTTTTTAAGAAGTGATATTTTCAAGGTCATGTTGTGGATTGCTGTTATTCTCGGTGAGAAGCTGAGACCAGAGAGTGGAGGGAGGAAAGCCACCACGTGCTGTTTCACAACATTTCACTTTCTGAATTGCAGTGCCCTTCCTATTAAAGATCCTCATGTAGACAGTGCCTCTCCAGTGTATCAGGCTGTGCTTAAAACTCAGAACAAGCCTGAGGATGAGAGCGAGGACTGGAGTCGCCGTTCTGCCAACCTGCAGTCCAAGTCTTTCCGCATCCTTGCCCAGATGACTGGAACGGAGTACAGTAAGTTGAATAACAAAGCATCCTCTTCATCCTGATTTTAGATTCGTGTCCTTACGTATTGTCCCAGTATTGGCCACTGATACTCAAGGAAGACTCCTGTAGTTGTCAGTGAGGGCTAAGATCCTGGCTGTTACTTCAGGGAACTGGGAAATCAAAGTGTACAATCTCTCCTTATGCTTTA
Organism: Serilophus lunatus; assembly: GCA_013399895.1. NCBI lineage: Eukaryota > Metazoa > Chordata > Aves > Passeriformes > Eurylaimidae > Serilophus > Serilophus lunatus. The sequence continues at coordinate 579,356 of VXBA01005939.1, forward strand.
TGAAGAAAATTATTTGATCTGCCAGGGGTTTCACCATAAAAGTGTATCAGACTATATAGTAAAACAGCATTTGGGACCCCATAGTTCTTCCTACTAACAAATCAATTCTCTGCAGTGCAATCTTTTGTCTTCCTCCACCTTAGACATATAAAGCAGTCTGTTCGTTAGAAAAAACGATAAACAAGCCATGTCTCCTGTAACAGTCTTTTATAGAAGTGACTTCTGGAGGTCAAAAAAAAAGATGGATCAGCATTTGTATTGAATTTATGGTTCTATCAGCCCTGTTCTCTATACCTAGATCTGCTATAAATGTCACAGGAGCTTGAACTTTGTTGTTTGTTGCCTATGGAAATGTTTCTCTGACCACCTGGTACTAACCTTAAAGCTGGTTTCTGATCTAGAGAGAAGGAAGTTCAGAGCCCTCTCCCACATCAGAGGGAAATACTTAGTATTTCCTCCTCCTGTGAAGCTGCTTCAGATGCCTCTTGTGCTTTCCTGCAAAACAGCAGGACCCCTCTGTAGAATCATTACCTACAACTGTGAAACACTGCTGATAAATGAATGACAAGCAGTTTTAATAGCTACTTTCCTCCTAGTATCTTCCTTCCCATCTCTAGGGAACTGCTTCTCTCCATGGTGTTCTTACTGCTGCAAGTCAGCATGAATGCACCTTTAAATAGGCTTGTGATATGTTTCTAAAGAACTTAAAATTTCAACATTCCTTTCTTTTTTTTAACTGAAATATTTTTTGTCTACAGTGCAAGATCCAGATGAAGAAGCCCTGAGGAGGTCAAGGTAGGCAACTCCTATAAAAAAAATATGACTTTCTCCTTCCTGATAACCCAATAATGTTTTAAAATGATATTAATATGAACCTCCTTTATTATATTCTTGTCCCAACATATTCTAATACATTTACTTAAAAATCACTAGAATTAAAATGTGATAAGTGAGAGGTATCCGAATGAGGATAACAAATTAGCATGTTTTTAGGAAGGACAGTACAAAATTCCTGCAGTGTGTGTTCAAGTCTGAAAGCTCTCTGCTCACGCAACTTTTCTGTACTTCACTGGGTGTGTGAATGCGATGAGTTCCAAGCCCTGTGTAACCACTTGATTGTGTCACTGGATGAAAATATATAATGTGGTAGCACTGAAATTTTTGAGCAATTTATTTGGATGACCCTCTGATTGACATTTGTTTCTCCTTATATGATACAGTAAAGGAGTTGTTTCCGTCCATACCCATAATCATTAGCTTATGTTTTGTTTGGAATAAATGTAACCCAAATTTGTAGATTATGGAAGCACAGGACTGCTTTTGCTAGTGGATAAATGTATTTGTTTCATATGATCTATCAAAAACACTGAAAAAGTGGATATGTTCAGAGATATAATATGGAATTAAAGGTCTATCATCTTCCTACATAGCCAGGAAATAGATGTATTAGAGATTCTTATGCTGAGCTTAAAAACCGCAGTCAAATCAAGAGCATCCTGCGTGTAAGCCTTTTTTTCTGTTTGTATACTTGAAATCCCTATTTCACATGTGCTCCTCTAAGCTGCTGATGGTTTTTTGGGGTTTGTTGTTTTTTTCTTTTACTACCATGTGGCTTCTTTAAAGGTTTTGAGCTTTTGATCACAGTGCAAATTACAAATGTTGAACCAGTGAGAAAGAAATCTGCTATCTTCCCTGTGAGAATACAAGTGTGCTTTCAGTTGATGTTTGCTAAAACCTTCCACTGCAGTTCACCCAAGTTCATGGCTGAGTGCCCAAACATCAAGCTTGACGTTATATCCCTCAGGGATTTATTTCTTCCCTCAAATGTGCAAACCTAATTCTCATTAAATGTATTGTGCATTATCTGTCTTGATGTAATAGCACACATCCAAATCCTTACTATGATGGGATTTAAAGCATTGTGCTGAACTTAGATTCCCCCATTCACATCTGAGAGTAATACGTTGTTTTAAAGAAATAACCTTTCCTAGGTATAGTCTGTGGCTTTGGAAAACATTAGATACTGGAAACTTTAGGTAGTATCAGATATGTTGACACTAATTATCTTGTAAAACATCAACACATGGAAATTGCACATTCTGCCCAGTATAACTCGAAGTATGTGGCTACATCCACTGTGCTTAGCACATTTTCTGCAGTTTTGAGCTGTCACTGTGTTATCCCTTTTTTTCACAAGGACAGTTCTGGTTATATTTAGGTGCAACCGAACAGGTTTAAGGGCATTCATTGGCAGTAGAGTCAATGGAACATGTGTTATGTAGTTACACAGGTACAGTGCAATTAGCATGAGCTCTAGTGCAAGGAATGAAATTGTGTGTCTTCCCTACCTCACTGACAGTGCCTGCCCCATCTAGGTGGGTTTATACCTACCTCAAACATCGCACACACTCTGCTGGAGATTTGCTAGCAAGAGCCCTGGTTGTGCATGCATCCATCATATACTGCTCTTTTGGGCCTGCTGGACCATCCTCTTGGAAAGGCTCCTGCCACTTCTGATTTTGTAAAGGATGGAAGGACCTATGTCGGATGCATAGACTCCATGCTTGAACTACACTCTTTCAGAACAATACTGGAGCAGAAAGTCCTCTCTAGACAGCTTTTACAACCACACCTTTCTTCATGCCCACAGTTTGGGATCATCTGGAAAATTTTCTGGGTTCCTAAAACCAAAATGTTTCCATGAAACTAGAGTCTTGCCAGATTCAGTGTTGCATTAATCTCATGCTGTGCTGGCATTCTGGAAAAGTCCTTCATGTTCCAAAAATTAAACTGCCAGAGACGTTGGAGGGTGGGTAATTTGGGTCTCAGAGCATGCTGTGTGCAGTCTCTCTCTGGTGCTTTCTCCTGTCTCTTGTGTCAGTTCTTCAGTGTAGCCAGCAAGAAATGCATGAAATGGTGATCAGGTTTCTCCCAAACAATTGGCAGCTAGGGAGTGATACTTATTTTTGGCAGAAATGTTTTACATTAAAACAGTCACTTTCAGATTGCTGCTTCTAACTTCATGATATGTGCTCTGAATGGAACCCATAAAGCTTGGGAATTTTCGGGTGACAGAATGTTTCTTTCAGTTAATATTAATGAGTGTGTTGCATGACTGTCCCTTGCTCATACTGCTGCTATTTTGAAGGCACACATGAGGTTATAACTTGCTATGAAAACTTTCCATTGCTGGTGTGATGATTGTTGTGGAATATTTTTTGGAAAGATGGGATCTATTTCAAGCCAAACAGATGTTTCTGAATACCTTTTCCTTGAGTGGAGGGGTAATATCTTTAAATCAGTAAGGGAATTCTTAAATTACATGTCAGACCCACTGTGGCTGGTACACTCTGGTGTAACTGGAAAAAATGCCATCATGAAGTTTCAGCTATGAATACTTTATATCCTTTAATTACTTGAAAGCATAAAAGAAGTTTGAGAAGTTATACACCAGAACTCCTTTAGGAGTGTTACTTGCATGACATTGTGTTATTAAAAACAAAAGATTTAGAAATATCAGTGAATTTGTTGGCATTTACGCTGTTTATTGTTTTGTGCTTTCTTCAGCCTGAGGAGTAAAACCAGCACAGCCTGCTCATTTGCATTTGGCTGGTTTCACTCTAGAGTTTCACTGCATTAACATAAGTAATTTTCTTGCATTTTGAGTGTAAATAATGAGGAAAAAATTACCTTTTTTGCAATGACTCAAATACGTTTTGGCAAATAACAAGAACACTTTATTTTCAATTCCGTTTGATATACTACTCCTTGATTGTGCTCTCATCTCACATCCTCCTTCTTTCCCTTTTCATTTACAAAACCTGAATTTAAATTATAGAGCACCTGAGAAAGATTAAATCCTGAGAGATGCTGAACGTGGCTTGAGTCTGCAGTCAGAGGTAGCTGGGGGTGGCAGGAGGTGGCCAATACTTTACAGGACTGTACTTTGAAAATCCCGAGTTGTACTGCTTTGTGACACAAATGACTAGAAATATTTATGCAAATGTCAACACTAATACTCACTAATGCAGAGAAAAGCTGTAGAAAAGTACTCGTGAAACCTATGGGTAATGGTCCTTGCAGGAAGGACAGCAGGATATCTGTGGGCTGAACTAGGTGTTACAGAATGGAAAGTATTTGCATTCATTTTGCACTTGTATGAGTTAACTTTCACTGACTGCGCAGTTGGGGGAGGGAGGGAAAAGCCAAAGGAAATTGCTGGCAGGAAAACAATGGGATTACACTGCATTTCTAGCAAAAGCAGCCCTGTAATACCAAGCACAAGTCAAAGAATAAGAAGTTATATCAAGTTACTTCTCAAAAACGAACAACTGTAAAACCTTTTGTACATGGTCCAAAAAGCATCACCCAGCCCTCATTGTGCTGATTCGAAAGCTGAGGAAAAAAAATCCAAATAAATTGCCATTGCCCTAGTTATAAGGCAAGGGAGTGGTAGCCATGGTCCCTAACCCCTTTCTTTCTCCCTCCTTTCTTTCTTCTGTGTATGTCTCTCTCTGTCTCTGTCTCCCTCTCTCTCCCTCTCTTTCTTCATGCCACAGGGAAAGGTTTGAAACGGAACGTAACAGCCCACGCTTTGCCAAATTGCGCAATTGGCATCACGGCCTGTCAGCGCAGCTCCTTAATGTCAAAAGTTAAAAGCCCACCCTTAGCGGGCAAACATGAGACAGAGTTACAGCAACACATTAACTGCTGTCCTGAGTTAGAGCCTGAGTGTCACACACTGCTGGGGCCTTTCTCTGTAGGTTTCTGTTGTTAGCCTGTTAGCCATTCACAGAACTAAAACTCATAGTACAACCCAGTTCACGTTCTCCATTATGTTCTTCATTATGAAGTAGTTTAGCTTTATTCCTTTACTATCTCAAACTTCAGTATACAGGAAGACATCACTTTTGCAGTCTCTTGGCTTTAATCCTAAAAGAAAATGAGAGGGAAGTTATTGACAATATTTCTTTAGGAGGAAGAAGAATGAGACTTTTACTGCTGTACAGATAATGAAGTAGGAGAAAGAAAGTTGAAGAGGAAAAGTGACTGGCCTAGACTTTGCTAAATGTAGAATGTACTTAGTTTGCATAGTCGAATGATGCTGTTTGAAGCAATGTGAACTTATGTTTCTTCAATATATTATACTGGTAGAAGTCATTCACTGAAGCTATTGATGTAAGTTTTGTGTTGGAAACTCGAATTTATCACTATATAAAAGCAAGAGATAGCTGGGGTTGCTCAGGATCTGCAAGGAAATGACATTTTTCTCGAAGTGATTTAGGAGTGAGAAGAATATATCATACTACTGGTGTACTGAAGCTTTTAAAAGCATCTTTTAAATTTTAAGAAATATGTTGCCCATTCTGTATTGCTCTTGCTTTGACACACATTTTTTTCTGTATATAGCAGCATGCTTTCTCTGAAATAAAAGATTTTAAAACTAAAATAATTATGTGCCTGTTTTACACAGTATTTTATTCTGTTTTAAAACAGTAACTGCATCAACTGATAGTTGAAAGAAGAAGTTTTCTTTCCCAAATAGAAAATTTGGTCAAAAAGCTTTCTGTTATTAGCTATAATTATTATTAAACTTTAAATTGCCTGAATTAGAATAAACCTGACAAAAGCAATTGAAATAACAACAAAAATGAACAAAAGACTCTATTAGGTGTGAATACAAACAAGGCATAACCAATAGGTGTTGTATGACAACCTATTGATAATATTTTTTGGCATTTCCATTTAAATAATATGCATTCTTTGGCAGCAATTATTATTTTGTCTTCTTTGGCAAAGGCACTTGAGACATTGCTGGTGCTTAGAATGAGCTCTTTGTTTCAACATTACAAATCCTTGCTTTTACAAGCTGTGTCAGTAGGCAAACTTACAGCAAAGACTCGAAAATATTTGTTTTCCATCTGAAGTATACAAATACTATGCTCTGATCATTAAATGAAACAAAAAATGCACCTACATAAAACTGTTCGTGTTTTTCAAAGGAAATCACAACAGGCAGCATAGGAGTCCTTAGTGATTGAGGCAGAGGTTTCTGCTGATGAAACACTGGTCTCTGCAGTGCCAGACTGACTCAGGCATCAGGAGTTCTGATCAAAGGGATTAATTACTGCAGGAGATCAGATTGAAACTCTTATGGGTTTTGCTGCTTCCAAATTTGTATCATCAGTCCATACAGGAAGCAAGTTCATTCAAACTCCCACTGTTTTTCTGTGCTGTAGAAATAAGGAAAAGAATTTTGGAAGGAAAAGCAAAAGAATTTTGCCTGAATCAAACAAATACTGGAGTGTTTAAAGGACTATCAGACATTTTTAAAAAAGCAATTCTTAAGTATTATTTAAGAGTACATGACACTAGTTCCTTTTAAAATTCATTTCACTTTTCTCAGCTAGGCACCATAGAAACATGCTACTTAATTCACAACATACATTTATATTTTCCTTATGGGAACACAAACAGATTCTGACCACAGCACCTTATTAGTGCCTCTGGAAAATTACCATCTCTGCATGAAATAAGAGCAACTTTTTTTCAACTTTTTCTGAATGTTGCCAAGATCAAACATTGGTGAACTGAAGTGGTGGCGAATTTTATTTATACATGAGAAATTTGGATAGAATTTAACATATCAATAGGCAATTTTTTTTCATAAACACTAAATGTACATAATTTTCAACCATGTCTGAAGACATAGTAATACAGTCTCTTCACTTGAATAGGAATTGTGTGTCCTTAATGTTTTATGAACATAATACAGACACTATTTGTTTGAAATAGTCCTAGTGCGTGTGTTATAATGAAAAAGAAAATATCTATATTATATCTCAATGTTTACACTTAATGTAATTTTGAAAGGCATTTTTTAATAATAATTTGGTCAGATAGAAAGTTAATGGAATTAAGGAACTCCCCTTAGCTCTGCTTCAGTGGATTTAATGATAAAAATTTAGCACATATAAGCTGTGTTATCATATAGAGAGATAGTTTTAATGCTTTTTTGAAGGGTACAAATACAAAATGGAAACTAAACACTTTCCAAGTTTGTCGAATTTCAATTCTTTATAAAGTTACTGGAAAAAAAAAAAAAAGTAATCGGAAAAATCTTGATTTGGTAACTTTTGGAACTTGTGCAATTTTGAAGACCTTTTGTGAAATTGCATTCGTTAATCACTGCAGCATATTTCTACTGCTGAGTCCAGTCCCTTTTGAAAAAATCTCCCAAGTGATGCACTTTGTGTATTAGCTGTCAGACATATTTTTTCTATACCATTCCCTGTTTATATTTAGACTACTTATTCCTCAACTCTTACTTCTCAAAACTCTTCTTTTATGTTGTCATGGCAATCTTCAAGTCCAAAAAATTAATGTTATGAATCTTTCTTCATGTAACCATGAAGAGGCCTTTGTTGTGCTTCCTGAGTAGGAGATAGACTTGGTAAAGTAGAGAAATTGACCTGGGTTTTTCATTCTACTTCATATCATTGCTAAACACAGTAACAGATTAGGTTTGATAGGGAACCATTAACAGCTTTGAAGAAACAGTAGCTTTGTTCTAGGAAAAGGTCAAGTCTGGTCTGGTTATGCTCTACTTTTAGTATGTTCAGGCTTATCTCACTGTATGTGGCTTCTGATTGACCAGCCCCATCTTGCAGTGTTTCCTGACCTTTTGCAGAAGTCTGCTGTTTTGCCTAGGAAGATTAGTCACAATAATGACAGTGAGGCTCAAAATAGGTTCCTGATTGAAGACTCAATGAGTCATGTAATTCTTTAAAATAACACTGATGATAGGCAGGTGTATGTGTCCCATGCTGAATTGATTTTGACCTGTGATGGCTCTGCTGAGCGAAGGACAATGGTCAGTGACAATACTGTCCTCTAAATAGCCTCCATGCCAAATGTAGACTAAAATGCAGGATGTAGATAGTGATATTCACCCCTTGCCCTTCCCAAAATTGCCAGTAAAGCATAGGGTTATAAGCATTTAATGAAGATACAGCAAAGCTGATGGCAGTAGGAAATCAAAACCTTCCAGGTAAATCTGCTTGTATGGTTATGGCACAGGGACATGCTTATTTTCTGCTGTGGTATAAGACTGTTTGATCTAAACTAACCTGTTTCCTGAATTCTGCTGCCCTGCTTTGTGCTCAGGTGGTCTCCCCAGACCTCCTGCAGCGCTTAGTTTGCAGCACAAGTACTGACTGCATGCAGTGTGTGCTGATGGGACATGGCTAGAATGTGGCTTTAGGAGAGAAGGGATGAGAACTTAGCCTCTCTTCCTTCCATGCATGACAAAATGACAAAAGGAAAAAGGTTCGGTGGCTCCTTCCCTTGTCTCCCTCTTCTCACACCTGCCTGCACAGGAAGGACAGTATGTTTTTGCCAAGTAATAAATTCAGAGGTCACTTCACTGCACTTTCTCTCTCATTTTGCACAGCTGGGTGGAGTATATCTTCCATAGCAAGGAATGAGTATTTTAGAGACTACTTTATCACTTCTGAAAAGTCCAACTCTTCCATATTCAGAGCTTTCTGGAGCTTTCCTCAGGGGAAGACTAGGTGACACCAATTTTTCACTTGTGCAGTTGGGTTCCCACAGGAACTAAGTTGATTTTGTGGCTTCTTTAGAGGTGTCTATCGTGAGTTTCAGTGGCTGGGACTATTGTTATGTGTATTGGAAAATGCATGGATACTTACACAAATTTCAGTTTGCAAAGTTAAAAAGGTAGAATCTGGGTATGGTACCTGGTATTACCACATGCTTACTTGCTTTAATTAGTTTCTCTTTAACTGACAGCTTTTTGCAGTATACATAAAAGTTAATTGACTAAAATTTGCCCTCAAGCACATAAATGTCCTCTGTTCTACTGCTGCTTCTCAAAGCCATGTGGCACCACCAAGACAAGCTAAAGTACCTTGATTCCCTTCCCTGGTTGGCCAAAATTTCCAGTGATTAGCATTGACCTGCTCCATTGCCAAAAACCTCCTTTTTATATGCTGCTCAAGTTACCAAAATCCTGTTGAAAGACATAGTGTATCTTTCCACAAGAGTCAATTAAATAAAGCAGAATTCTACAGGTGGATTTCTCACTTGAGGAACATAACTGCAATAAAGCACATCAATTTAATATATTCTGATCCCTGCTTACCTTTCAGCACCTAAAGAATGACAAAACCATAGAAATAGTGAAATAACTCAATGGTCTCTATGGAATTCTAAGTGAAACTAGAAAAAAAATTGATCAAATATGGAATCTTTCTTCCTCAAAATACTCCTGTGGGGAAAAAATTTGCTTAGAGATCATAAATCCCTTGTTTTCAAACCAGTTCTCTGTAGAACAAGTTGACTGAAGATAGTGGCTATAAGGTACATCGAATCCACTTGAATGTACCCACTTAAAATTGAAAGAGTGAGAGCTCCAAATGCAATTAGAAAATACCATGAAACTTTTCCAAAATAGTTCATAAGGAAAGTAATGCATGAGCTTACAGAGCTTGTTAAAGTTCAAGATTCAATTTTGGGAGTGAATGTTCTGACATATACGTAACATCTTGTCTTTACCATCTCAGTCTCCTGCATGTTCCTGTCTACATTTTTCTTACTTTTGCCTGAGCAGGAATTAACATTAATTTTCATTCCTACTGTGCAATCTGATGCAGGTGGCTCACCAAGACACCAGTGCACAGTGCTGCCTTTCTCTCCGACTAGTCCCTTGTGTTGCCTTCAGTCCAACAAGGAAAAAGCAGTTCTAACATGCAGCAGGCTTTCCAACAAACATTGTTAACCCAGTTGTGGTCTGTGGATCATCAGCCTGGCTCACAGAGCCTTGCTTAGGGTGAGCTAGAGCATAGCACTGGCACCGCTTCCTTTTATTCTGCTTCTAAATTGCATTAATGTCAGCAAAATTACCCTAAATACTGATAACTTCCTAATAGTCCATTTCCATGTAAGCATTTGTTTTAGCTGACTCAGAATGTCATATGATTACAAATGTGAGAGAGGGAAGGTAAGAAAAACCTTGAGAGAGTTTATGAAATAAAATGTAATCCACATTCTGCAAGAATAACAACTGTTATAATTCATACCACTTAGTTATTTGATTCAGGAACGGAACAGCATAGACACTTGGCTGTATTTCAGAGGCAGCTTCAAACTTAGCATAATGCCATGTAGAGGAAGTATGAATTTTCTTATCATCAATGTGCACAATTTTAAAACAATCTAAAAAAGCACCAGCTGAAATGGAGATCTCTGGGTTCTTGTTCTTCTCTCAGCTTCCCTGGAGAAAAGTAATGAAAAATGATGAGAAAAAACACTTCAGTGAAAGGGGAATTGTTTCCTGACATACAAAAACTAAAAATGTTGTGCACTAGTTTTGTCTGTAAAGGTCACAAACACAGACTGAAAGTCCAGGTCTTGTGCTCCAGTGTCTCGTGGCAGATACCTGCACTTTACCAGTGGGGCTGTAAAAAACTAGAGGGAATCAATCAGTTGAGTCCAGTTGCACACCTAAGGCCAAGATAGGGAATAATTATCTGAATTAAATCCCAGCTCAAATGGCTACACATGCTCAGAGTTTTGCAGTCTTTGTTTTTATTCAAGTGATGTGTTTACCAATAAGATTAAATTTAAAATTGGAGTATGTATACTTGCATGCCAGATATCACTATGGAAATCTTGGAAGAGAGTTCTCTTACCTTTCCCCCAACACTGGAGCTGCTGTGTGCCCAGCTGCTTTTGTTATGTTCCATTTAACAGCAAACCCATAGATGCCACTAAACTGCCTTCAGAGGAGGTATTTGCTTTGATTTCAGTGAGCTGCTTTGACTGAGTTCCATACTACTTGTTGAGAATGAGTTGATGGTTGTTTTCCACTGAATCAATGATAATGCTTTTCTTATTCTGTGGCACTGTCTGCACAAGCCAGGATACCTTCTGGGAGAAATGTATTTCCCTGTCTTGGAAAGCAACTATACTAGTAGGATATACTGCAATTGTTTTGGCGTGGGCTGCTCACATTCTTAACTACAGTGGCTGAAAGAGAGAGACTAGCTCTTCTACCCCTTTTTTTCTGATCCTATACCAAAGTTTTAACTAAACCAGCATGATAGTTGTCTTCTGTCCTTTCCAGTTAACTGCCTATGATTTATTTGTGTGTCTTATGGTGTCTTTATGTTAAAATAACAAAAATATAGCATGTGGGGAAAAAAGAGCAAACATCCTCAATAGTTTCATAGTCATTTGACTGTGCAAAAATTCTCAGCTGCAAACACAGGAAGGTTGAAATAGCTTCAGTGGCTCAGAACAGCAGTTAATCTAGCTCAGTGTCCAGTTCCCAACAGTGTCAGTGTCAAATGCCTTCAAGACAAAAATGTTTGGAAGGCAATTACAAAATAGTTTTCACATAACTTTACTCCCAGACACCTTATAAGAATTTCTTTTAAAATTATTTTTCAATTTCTACTTCTTAAATGGAAATTTTATTTGTAGGCAAATATGCTTATGTAAGTTATGTTAGGATGAAAGTTGTTGTAAGTCTAATAAGGACATCCTGCATCCACATCATATTATTAAAAAAGTGGAAATTTTAATTTAAATACGTAGAGACTCTAGTAATCTGTAAGTGTATTTCCCCTTTCGAAAATGCTAGTATGTATCTGTCAGGCCCTTTAGAAGACAATTGGATAATCAATACAGGAAAATACTGATAAACTGAATAGATCTATTTATTTAAAAATCCATAATCTCTCATTAAAGAGGGTGAGCTGATATTTTAAATACTCAGCTAGGATTCAGGAGAGCCTATTTCAGTTCTTTGCCCTGCTTCAGATTTTCTTTTTGACCATTAAATATTAGTTCTCATTTGTAAAAATTTGTAAAAATGGGAAAAGCAGTCTTGCTCTGTGAAAGTATGAAAAAAACAGTATTCACTTACTGCTTCAGCACAAAAAGACAGAAAGTAGTTGAAGAACCATGTGGTCTCCCAGGATGTCTCATGTTTCTTATGTCATCAGGTCTTCATTGCATATCATTTGATTCTGTCTCTACAACATTTTAGTGGAACAGGGTGGAGCTATACAAGAGGAGGAGTCTATTTTACATAGAGATCCATTACTCTTTAGTGAGAAGGTAAATGGAAGGTGCACAACCTCCATAATTCAGCTTGTCTTGTTACATGTACATGTTTGGCTTCCAAAAATAAAGTAGAATGGGAAAGTATTCCAATGTCCAGTTCATACAGTTCAGATTTAACGTACTCGTTGGAAACTCCTCAGAGTTTCTCCAGGCTCTTTTTAGGATCCAATGGCACACACAAGCTTGGCTTGCAAATTAATTTTGCGTTCTGTTACACCACTTCTTGTTGGTGTGTGGGGGGAAAGAAATTAATTTCATTCACTTTTTCTATATGACCATATGACGTAGCATATTTTTGAGAAGGAAACATTTCATGATTTCCACTGTATAATATACTGTGTAACTGGGAAGACTGTATATTGCATAACAAAGTCTTGTTCGAGATATACCTCCAACATTTAATGAAATGTGTGAGAGCTGCACAGTTCTCTCAGAACAGTCATTGACTAAGGCCCTTCTATCGAAAGCCATTTCAGTGGGAAATAAAAGGTCTGCAGACAAAAAAAATCCACATTAATATTAAATCTCTCCCAGATAGCTCAAAACTATTACCCACTACTATCAGTTATTGGAGCAGCCTGTGTAGCCACAGAGATAAAATTTGGCTCAAAATATTATGAGCAGTTTGTTTTATATCATCAAAGTATTGACTTTAATGAGCCTGCTCCAGGGATGTATTTGACTCGAAAGTAAAATTATTTCTGCATTTAGTTAGAAAAAACATTTGACTATAAAGGCCAGAAATCCAATAGCCTGTTCCTCAAAATGCAAAAGAGGCACAACTGATCTTGAGCATTTCTTATTGTTCACCACATGGGCATTACTCCTGTTGACTGGGAAGAGAAATAGTTCTTGGAAGTAAAATCATGAAGAAGAATTGTGTGCTTTGAACTCATCTGTCCCTTTACTCTCTGCCTTTTCCTCTGCTGTATTCTGTGGAAGTATTTTCACTATATTTCTCTCTCTCTTTAACCCTCACAACTCTCCTGCCGTCCTCACTGTTATCCTATATTGTACACTCATTGGGAAAAAACTTCTGTGAAATCTTGACCTCAAAGTCAAGAGACATTTTTTCCCTTCTTCGGTGTAGCCACAGCTAGTGGAGCAGAAACATTTGGATCAGATTAATAATAACAGAGGCTTAATGCTGCTTCTGCCTGACCCCACTGTCTGCCTTTTGGTCTTGGCTGTAATTTCTCATAGACTATTTGGTAACACTGGAAATAAGCAATGCCTTATTCTTTTCAGGCTGTGACTGTGCTTTTTAATGTTCTTGCATGACTATGGCTCTGGTGTGCTAACACTTACCACACACACGGAGTCTCTAATCCATCCTCCTCTACCTCTTTTCGTCCTGACTTTCCTACACCTGATGTTGCAATGAACTCACAACTTGGTTACCACAAAGACAGTGTTTGGTTTCTCATTGCTTCAGAGTGGTGAGCTGACTGATCTCATTGAGGGACTAGTTTTTAAGACAGGCTCTTCCACACCAACCACAGTGACATTCTTAGTCAAACAGCCATATCTGAGGGTTTGAAAATCTGACTTCACTTAAAAGTTTTAAGGGTTACATTTTAGTTAGAGATTTAAAAAATGTGTAGAGAACACCTATGTCCAAGCCCCTGCTGATCTAAACTGGATTTGCTTTTATAACTTCATTGGAACTGAACTAAGGAAAGAGGATGTGACTGTACATATATATGTATCTGTATCTGTAAGTACATATATACAGAGAGAGATATAAAATACTACTAATAATGGGGGAAACATTAAGAATAGCCTTCCAAACATAATGTAAGTTAATGATTGGTGCCCAACAAATTCCATTTGTTTTTCAAAGGATGCTTCAGAAAAAGGGTTCCATTGGGTAAATGAGGACACTTGCTTTGTGTTTTTAGACCATTTTCAATCAATTTTAGATCCCAGTTAAGAAAAGTGCTCTCATTTGGCATATTTCAGCTTTAAACCTGTTGAAATTTCAGCACAATTCCTTAAATAGGGAGAGAGATGCAGCCACACATTAAATTGCTAAATATTGAGACTATCTCAATGACTTAACTGATTGGATTTCAAACTTAGGAGTTTAAGGCTAATAGATTCTATTCTTTATGAAAATACTTACATCCTAACTTCTTACAGATACACAACTGCTTGCACTTAAACTGATCAGTTATTTTTGTAAGCGTGTGTGTTTAAGGAATAACAGCCTAGTTCTCTATCAGAGAAATCAAGGCTGACTTATTCTCACTTCATTGAAGGATGATTTCTAATTGAAGGAACTGCCAACGAAGGAATTGGTTTTAATTTGATTTACATTGAGAAAACTAGTATTTGGAAAGGACAGAGAATTTTTAAGAAATGCCAGGCATAAGAAATCCTTCTTATATGAATCTTTGTTAACCATTTAACTGTTTATCACTTCAAAATACTGGATCCTTGAGGATTGCCCAAGTCTCGTTTTTACTGCTTGGATTTGGCATCAAAATGTGTTCCACTGGAATATTATTCAAGTTTGGGGTTTTTTAAAAGACAATATTAAGTCAAAACTATACTTGAAATTATACACCCTCATATAATGTCTAATTTGTAACTGTTAATTTTCCTTTTACTTTGTTACTGAAACAAAGTTGTTTGCAACTGATAAGAAACATAGAGTAAACTTGTATATTTGGGGGGGTTCACCTGGCAAATTGAAGACATTTCTCACAACTGTATTTATGAGCAACCACTCTAGGATGCTTTTTGCAACCAAACATTTCTCCTCCACCCAACTTCTTTCTGCTTGTTTTTGGGTGGGTTTTCTTGCCACCACTGGAAATTACATTTACTTCATTTATTTTGTATCCCCTCCTTTCACAGAGACAAAGAAAATGTTGCTGCAGCATCAGAAAACAGGTAATGTTTGCTGTGTTTAACTTCCTATTAAGAGTTTATCCCCACTCTCCCACATTGTTCTCGCTCAAAAACATGACATTTATACACTGAGCAGATGATGAATGTTGATAATCGACTAAGTGGATTTATTAGGCATTTGTTTCAATTGTAGACTTCAAAAAGCATTGTCACATGAGACAGGTGGGGATCATGTTTCTCAGAACTTACAACCTGAAAAATAAGAAGTTTTTATCAAATATTCTTGAAATTGAATGTTGTCAATTTGTGATGGAGTTTTAAAGACAATTTCCATTTTAAACTTTGTCTAGATTGTTCAAGATGTTTCATAAGTAAGATTGTCTTTTTGGTATTTTAAGAACATTTATATGTCAGATTCTTTAATATCTTGACTGATCCTCAGTGGGTTGTGAGGTTCAAAGCATAGTCTCTCTCTCTAAGTTCTTTCATGTCAAGGTGTTGCTTCCCTAAGGATCTCAGCACATTGTGCAGTTACATATAAAAACGTGTTGTTTTCTATTAGTTCATGTACTAAACCACACAAGTACTGATACACAGGTATTTCTTGAGTGAATCTGACCAATTGTATCAAGGAGCAAAGAAATGCCTCTTATTAGTTTGTAATGAAAAGAATTCTATCTCACTGGTTTCCTCTGTCTTGATTCCTGCTTCAGAGGTGTGCAACCACTTTTTTTTTTCTAAGACTTGCAATAGCAACTGGCACTTGAAACAGTAGGGAAATTTGGGGTTTAATTTTAAATTAATTATGAAAATAACAGGAAATAAACACCTTGACTCCTGTATATAAATTAAAGTGTATAAAACAAGAAATATGTTAGCATTTTACCAAGAGTTTCATTTGTGTAAAACCATCTACAGGACTACGCAGCTGCTCCACTGAAATCTCTTTTTAGTTATTACTTTATTTTACCAGGAACAATTTCTGATATATGTCTGGTGTTAATGTCATTCTACATTGCCTTAACCTTCTGTGATTTGTAATACCATAGCTTTTCTCCACCTTCATTATCATCACAGCTCTGCTATGAGGCTTATTTTGATACTCATAGCAAGATGGTTTCCAGTTTTAACCCAAGGTACTTTTTTAATTCTTTAAGCCTTTCCTGGTCTTAAGCAGTAATAAACTAATGAACTATCAATATCTGTCATTACTTCAGCTGCAGTATCATTATCTCCAGCTTCTTCTGTGGCTGGAATTCTGTCTCTTCCTCAAATACCAGCTATAACCTAGGAAGTGCCTCATTTAAACCCCCCCCTTGTAATCTCTGTTACTCAGGCCTACAGCTACTGCGCATGCACCACAGTATGTGACCTCCAGTATTTGGCATCCTCCTAAATCCTCCTCCAGGGATGCCAACACTGACAGTGCCAAGCCAGTGGCCTCCAAAGGGTCTGTGAGGCTTGGAGTGGGTACAAGTCAGAGGGAGGCCAGTTTCACCACTACTGGCCAGAGAGTCCCTCTTACTTCATCCAGTAACCAAAGGTACACTGTGATGTGTAACTGCATAACTGACCTGGTTTGGAGCTTTGGAATGGTTTGGTAATAACAACCTCTAACTCCTTCAGATGGAAATGCCCATTGCCTAAGAGGAAGGTGTCCAGTTCTAGCAACTTCTAGTTCATATGAGTGTTACATTTTCAGTGGCTCTCTTAAGGATTGCACCTAAAATACAGAGACAACAGTCATTAGGCAACTTCAGCAGAGAAGCAGCAGCTGATATTTCTCTATTTTCACTGTATTTCTACATTCTCATATTCAAATGTAAGACTTCCATGTTATGGCTTTCTCTAAACACATTCTCTGGCACTTTTTTCTACAAGTGCTACAATAAGAGATATTTTTATTCCCCATTCATTTTTGTTTCCTGTGTTTTCAATTCTTTACAAGTGATCTATTGGAGGATTAGAAACAAAAAAACAGTCATGCATTACATAAAGGAAACAAAGTACTGCTTTAATAATCAATACTCAATTGTAACTTGGACAGAAAATCTCACAATTTAGGACATGACTGAGAGAAAGAAATATAATCTGCACCTCTTTTTTTAAATGTTAGAGTGCATTTGTTGCTGTGTTTTCTCATTATGGTTGTTAACCATTATTTTCCTCTTAACCTCTACTGATCAGTGTTCTTTTTCATGAGTGAAAATCAGCTGAGAAGAGATGTGTGTTTGTTTTCATCCAGCTAACTTTCTTTTATGTTTGTTACCATCAATATGAAGATGTTTGACTTTTCAATTTTGATTTTCCTTAAAATACAAAGTACACTTAAGATTTAAAGTCTACAATACTACCGTATTTAAAAACCAACCAACCAACACTGTGTTACGTGTAACAATGAAGCTGTTACAATAGGTGATCTATTTTATAAAGCAGCACTCACATTTAGCAGTTCTTAAAATTCTTCTGTACTTGAAGAACTTAAAAAAAAAAACCTGAAAATTTAGAAAGGAGGCAATCTTGAGAACGAAAAAAAAAGTTAGGCTATTTTATTTGACTGTATAAATAAAATTACTTAAAATTTATAGTTTATAGTTTATAGTCAAGATAATTTTGAGATCTTTCTATAAAACTGAGTTGAGAATGTTACCAGTTGCATATAATTTATGTAACCAAATCATTCTTATTTTTAAGGTTATTTCTACTTCATTTATATTTACTCCAATTCCTTGTTCTGTTACTTAATATATTCTAATATGAAGGAAGGTAGTCAAGCCTCTAACACTTTAATCATATAAAAAGAAATACTACTGCCACTGTGCAAGATAAAATTTGTTTACATTTCCTTTAAACTTTAGAAGGTATTCCAGCATATTTGGATTTATTTTATTTATATGAGTTTGTTCCATTCAAATCTGTTTCCACACAGGTCCATGTCCACACATACAGATTTGGGGCTTTCTTTCTTTCTTTTCAATATATATCCCTAAGTGTGTATTTTGATGAACATTTTGGACATTGTTACAATTAAGTAAGTTCACTGTTATCTTCGAGGTTCGGTATCTTGAGTCTTTTGAAATCTGTAGCAAATTCCCTTTTACATCAGTGCAAATACACAAAATAGGTGGAATCCTAGTTTGTGTTTGTTTTTAAGATATATATTAAGGTCCATTTTTAGGTGCAGCATAGCTTCATTCCTTCCCTGTTTGCCAAATCAAAGATATGGAAGTACTAAATTGTGACTCCACACCTTTCAATGTGATACTTCAGGTACGCATTGTTTCACAGAGGAAAAAATCCTGTAAGTATTGAAAGCTATTAACAGATTAGC
Organism: Serilophus lunatus; assembly: GCA_013399895.1. NCBI lineage: Eukaryota > Metazoa > Chordata > Aves > Passeriformes > Eurylaimidae > Serilophus > Serilophus lunatus. The sequence goes on from VXBA01005939.1 coordinate 597,693, forward strand.
CCCTGACCCACAGCTGTGATGGATAATATACAGCTACTCTGCTACATAGGTTGTGCAACTGATAGTCCATTAGCTAATTGAGAGGATTTACATCATAAAGTGCATCAAGATGGAAGAACTGATTTGAATTTCAAAGGCATATTGTGATGGGTAAACTTTTGTAAAACTGTTGCAAAACATGGTGTAAGAATTTGAGACCCAGAACTGCAAACGGGGTGAGTATTTTCAGAAGCTCACTTACTATGTACATAATTGCAGATGAAACTTAAAAGGGGGAAAATACTGATTTTCTGCTTTTGTCGTGGGTTGTTTACAACTTTGAAATTTGTGGATATAACACTACTTCCATTTCAGCTAATCCAACAGGAAATATTAAGACACCATCATCGTATTGAACCATACAAGAAGAGAAGAACAGGGGAAATGGGGCAGTCCCTTGAAGAACGAGGGGTCTCACAAATTCTCAAGTACCAAATACTCACTCTAGGTCCTGAGGGGTATAACTTGCCAAATCAATGCTTCTGAGAGAAGCAAAAGAAAATATGAAATAGAGTGGCTGAAACAGAAAATTTGCAAAATGGATGGTAAATCTGCTAAGGAAAAAATGCTAAGAGAAAGAATGTTTGAGGGCTAAGTTTGGTTGAAACAGTTGTGAAACTGTAAGGTTTCTTTTGTTGTTTGATATTTACAGTGCTTGGGAAGGAATACTTTGGGCATTCTTTGTACCTTGCGCAAGAGAATCACCAAATTCCATCACCTTGATAGGAATAATTTTTAAGAACACGGAGATATGGCAATATACTTACAAGTCAGGTCTAAAGGAGGAGAAATTTATCTATTATGTTCTTAGGCTGCTGCTCATGGACAAGACAACTATGCACAGTAATGCCCTGATTTAACTATGTGATACAAGACCATGATAATACCCTTTAAACTGCTTTTCTTCATCTAATTAAAAAGTTTACTCTAACATAACCTTCACTTCCAGGAGTAAATACTGGATGGAATTTATCTGAGCTCAAAGAGTTTGCAACCACTTAAGTCCCCATGCTACACTTCCTGCCACTGGCTTCAGTGGGATCAGGACTTCAGTGCTGTATAACCCCTGGGATAAATTTCTATCACGCAGGACGAAAACTCCATTACAGTTTTAACTGCACAATGGAAAAGGCTGAACAAATATATTTTATTTTCTTTGCATAATTGTGCTTTCCCCCCCAGTAACCCAGCCTGCTACTATGTTTGCAGCTGCAGATTCAAACATAGTAGGTTTTATGCTCTACATTTAAATGCTCGCCTTCTTAAGATGCTTCTTGTTTTATTTAATTTAACTCTTAATTAGTACCTCTGTTGAGCATGCTCCGGTGTCTACCAGTTCTGCTGCTCCTGCACCACATGCTTCAGCACCTCAGCCTGCTACTGCTGCTCAAAATCCAACCAGCCTGATGACACCACCAGCAACCACCTCAGTAGTGCAAGAGTCCTTCTCATCCTCCTTCCAAAGGTAAAATGCTTCATTGCTTTATACCCCCATATGACTTTGGAAGTGCTGCATACACATTCTTAATTCGAGAATGTGGTATGAAAAGCTGTAACCTTTTTTATATGCTTTTATATATTTTTGTGGTCTTTCTTATTTTGAAGTATGTTGTTCACGTTTGTAAAGAATTTGCAAAATAAAACTGCCCTAAAAATGTACCTTCATTTTTAGAAAGCAAGTTTAGGCTTAAAATGAGAAATGTTTTCTCACCGCTTGTAATAAAACCAAGTTACAATGAATAAACATTCTTTTTAATAGTGTTTCTGCAGTAGGACATCAAAAGGAAGATTAAAAAGTGCCATTTACCCACTGCTTGAGCTTACTTTATCACAGATGTCAGTAAAACATGGTGGACACTTGATGATTGACTTGCTCTGTAAGTTAAGTAATTTCTATTAGATTTATCTAATAATTTTTCTCTAATGAGCACTAGCCTTAAAGCTGAAATGAGTTTTAAGGAGGTGTGCATTCATTTGTAGTACAGTGGGAGTTACAGTTCTATATTAAAAGCTGTCAGACATCAAGTGAGGAAATACGTGGGATATATACAGCTGTCACTTACAGTAATTTTGGAGATAGTAAGAGTGAATTCCTTTAGTACATATTCTTTTATCGTTGTTTTTTGCTACATGAATATTCTGAAAAGATGTATATTTTAGCACATCTTAAAAATCCAGGGAAAAACACTTCCAGTTATGTAAACTACTTTGAGACCTCAGTTGTAGCCCATCATATTCTAGATATGTGTTAATGGAATTGGACATGTTCTCTTGGCTCTACTTCTTGTTTAATTTTTGCTAGTTGACTTGCATTATGTATGTATATCAACGACTTAGTTTCTCACTTTAGTCAGTTTTTACCTAAGTATGTCCTATCAGAATCCAATGTTTTATTCCAGTGCAAGAAAATCAATCAGCCAGCCAGCAGAGGAGGTTTGAATAAGGTATCATCCTGTAATTCAGAACTGGGCTGTAAGGCACTTTCACATGAAATAATGATAAGATTTAAGTAACATTTATCCCTCAGTTAAAATTGTAGCATGAAGAAAAATGGATTATCTAGTATATGCTTCAAATGAGAAATGCCTCTACAAAACTAATCATTCCAATGACTTCTGCTCTAAACAGGAGAATCTTCTGTCTGGTACTGTTTGAATATTAGAATTTTTGTCTTGTATTCAGACTCAAACATCTTCAGATCTTGCAGATAAATGCATGTATCATTGCCAAAAGCCCTGTCCTGTGATATTGTCTTTCTTAATTATCATTAGAGACTGGTTTTAGGATTTTTACATAATGTGTGCATTTTGTCTTGTGTTCTGTAGGGATGTGCTTGGTTGTGCTATTCTGTAAGTCTGCAGATGTATGCTACAGAAAACCTGTTCCTGGTAACTATGCAGCAGTCCTCCTGTGTCTCAACTCCAACAGAGCTTGGTTTTGAAGTCATAATTTTTGTCCCTGTTAAATCATTATGTTCATGCTTTCATGCTTTTACTGTGTCTTCTGCAGAGTACTTGCAGCCCCCAGCTCTCTTTCACAGCCTAAGCCTTTCCATGGGTCCAAGAACATGTCATTAGCAGCTTCCACTATTTCATCTGCTATCTCATCTCAGTCTAGGTATATCTGTAAAGCTCTCTTATCTTAATTGGTTTGATTTTGTATTATGCCCTCTGATTTAAGGTTTTTAGTTTCTTAAGAGATTGACTTGGCAGAGACTGTTGAAAAGCACGATGTGTTTAAAGGAACAGCCTCCTTCCTTATCTTTCACATAAAAACTGAGAACTACGTTTTAGACACAGGATAGATATGTGACTAAAAGGTCCTTTTGGAACAAAGGTATTTCACTTGGTTGGCTTGTGCTGCTTTTTAAAATTAAAGTATTTGTCTAGTGACACTGGATGAGAATGCTGGCCTTTTTTTCTTGTTGAAAACACAGGATCACAGGAGTCACAAACTTTCTTCTATTACATTTTTAATCATGACTAATGAAATGCCACTGATAGGGATAGGTAGCTTCTGCCACTAGAATGAGAAAAATGCTTCTGTTGTGCCTCATTTCTAAGCCTTTTCACTGCTTTCATTAACACTTTGACAACATTAAGAGAGGAGAAAGCAGTATCTTTTAAGATTTATTTGAACAGTCTTCAGAAATAGTGAAAAACTGAATCAGCATCACATATGAGATTATAATTACCCATGGCTCACTTATCTTTATATGAAAAGGTAGTGACGAATCACCCAAAAGCGATGTTTGAAATCAACAAAATGTGCAAGTTTGAAGGCTTCACATCAAGAAGTACATCAAGTACACATGAAGAACAGAAAATGGCAGTTAATTGCTGTGCATAGGTAGTACTTGATAGCAGCTTGCTTGGCTTTAGTTTTAGGATGCAAACGTGTGTTTACAGCCATGGGAATCACATAGGGGAAGATATTCCAGTATGGACCTAATAAAACATAAGAAATAAAATTAACTGCTAATGTATTTGTGTTTATTTGGATGCAAGTACACTAATTGTAACTTTAGTTTCAAGGAGCTGGTGAATGTCATCAGAATGTTACAAAGAATAGAAAGTCAAAACAGATGCAGGGATGTTTACTGCCATTGACTTCTAGTTCTATATATGAACTTTCAAAATGCTAAAGTGATGAATTATTTAGAGAATCCATTATTTGTGGGTATCCATCATAAAATACCTCCAGAGAACCTCGTTTCTCAGCACTGCCAAGCCCACCACTAAACCATGTCAGTAAGTGTCACATCTACACATCTTTTAAACACCTCCAGGGTTGGTGACTCCAACACTTTGCCAGGCAGCCGTTCCAATGCTTGACAGCCATTTTGGTGAAGAAATTTCTCCCAATATCCAATTTATACCTCCACTGGCCAGTTTTAGGCCATTTGCTCTTGTCATATTGCTTGTCAGGAAGGAGAGTACTCTGCTTTTCAGAAGTGATACTTAACACTGCTTTTTCATTTACTCTTGTGATACAATCAGACTCTTAAATGTCACCAGTACTATTTAATCCACTGTTTGTTTTACTAACAAATCTCTCTTAGTCAGTTAGAATGATCATATATCTCTGTGAGAAGAGAGTTCTGCATAGTTGTTGTAGGAGGCAGTTAAAAGCTTTTTATACTCAGGTAAGGTCCCTTGCTTTCTAAGCAATAACTGTGCATATTTGAGCTACACTAAACACTGGCATGCAAAACCTCATTTCTTCTGACCTACAGAAAAGACTTGATTTTAGGGTTCCTCTCAGTTGAAGAATGAAACTTAAACATCAGTTAGAACATGAAACTAACTAACTAGCTAACTTTGGTGACTACTCTGGTCAGACAGGGCACCTCTATTCCTGTTTCACCACTTTGTATCTTAGGACTCATCTAAATCTTCCACAAAAGCAATGTTTTCATTGCTGTCTTGAAAATCATAGAATCATAGAATGATTTGGGCTGGGAGGGACCTTAAAGATTGTGTAGTTCCAACCCCTGCCAAGGGCAGGGACAGGTTAAGCAACAATTATGTACAATTTACATATAAACATTAGTATAAAGATAGCCAGTAATTGCTGACACTCTTTGCATGGCTTTCTTAGAGTAATATAATACTTTTTCTTGATTGAACTTTTTTTCATTTCCCTTTAATTTCATACCCATTTAATGAGGAAGAGGGAAGCAGTGTGATGCCTTGAAACTATGAACTCATTTATGGTTATGTATCGGTATAGACTAATCAGTATGAAACACAATTTTAATGAGTAATGAGGCTAAAAGGATCACCTTGAGATATTAAGACACTTGAATTGGAAGTAAATTTCCTGTGTTACATTGGCATGGACCATTTTCTCCTTTTCTGCCCCTTTGAAAAGAAAGGGGCAGTCTGGCTAGGCTGTGTGTCTCCATTCTTGAAGGTTTTCTAGAAATTACTGGGTAAAATATAGAGCAACCTGCTCTGACCTCAGAGCTGGCATTGCTTTCATCAAGAAGTTAGATAAGAATCTTCTTGAGGTCTCTTCCAACCTAAAAGGTTCTGTGAATCTGTAAGAGACAGCTGTCCTTTTGAAAAAGCAATGCTTTAATCAGACCACTAAAACCTCTTGCTCGTGCCTGGCAATTATTTAAGTCAAAGATAAAGACCTACAACTTATCAACTTCATGCACTGCTGCCCTAAAATCTTATTGCCAATGGATGACACAAGGTTTCATGCTGTTCTACACTTCAAGCTGTTGCCAACAGGCAAATGTTACTGTCAACTTCAGCCAGCCTTGGGACGTAAAGGCAAATCAGAAACTTGTAGGGCCTGTAAAATTTGGTTCTCTGGTAATCAGGTACAGGAAGAAAACTCTGGTTGGTTGGTTTTGGAGAGCTGTGTTGCAGCAGTGAAATAGGTTCTTTATCTTTGTACACTATTTCCATGTATGTTTTAGAAACTTTTGTATGTTATAGCTAGTGAATTCAGACATAAGGGACTAAAATTAATTCTTGATTAATGAAAAATTAATTCATAATTCAAATTTTTGAGCACCAGATATTTTCATTTAGAAATTAGGCAACACTTTAGCATGACAAAATATGGACTTAAACATCCAGTTTCAGCTTGACATATACCAGAGGAGCACTGAACATTGCATATAATTCTGTTTCAGAATAAAATGTGGATGACCTTAGTTACAGCACTCTCCCCTGTAAAACATTCTCAGGTAGATGAGGCTGAGATTTTACTACCATTGTTCCAGTGTTTGGGAGTTTTTTTCCTTTTGGATATCTTAAAAAGTTTCCATCAGAAAATGTAGAAGGATTTCATGATATCTTAATATTCTTAACTATTTGAATCTGATTTTAAACTTTGGTTGATGCAGTTCTATAGTGATTTTTGCTTCTGTGAGCAAGGCCATATGCATAACACCTAACCTGAGCAAAATCTTTTTAATGCTCCTAAAGAGGAATGTAGAAGTAAATCATTAATCCCTAACTGATTGTGTTACTCTTACATCTGAAATGTTATCTGACTCTTTCACTTATGATCTTACTTATAAAAAAGAAAGTATAACAGGAGAGTTTTAGATAAACCTGAAGCTCTTTATGCATCAGTTATTCCTTCTGGAGAGTAAAAGCAGGGCACCCCGTGAGACAGCACTCTGGGAATACAAAACCAGGAGAAAGAATGGAAAGAGTTAAAATTATGGTTCCAAAAGGAAAGTGCAACTTCCAATCCTGGGATTTTAATGCAAGCACTGTGTCTGTGGTAAGGAGAAGAAAAATTCTTCCAGAAATTAGGAAAATAACTGGCATATGATACACTCCTGGTAATTCTGGAAATGTGGGCTGTTCTCCTGTGAGATGGGCTTGATGCCATGTAGCCCTGCACTGCTCTGCAATTACAGAGGAGGCGTGTTCATTCTGCGTCCCCTTGTTTCTCAGACCATACATTGTGCAGACTTTGAAGTATTTCCTGTGTTTGCATAAATGACTTATTTATGTTCTGAAATGATGCTGTTTCCCCGAGAAGAAAAAAAAAAATCTACCAGTTTACCTAAGACTCTGTAACAGTAGACTAGTTCTGCAGGGAAAAGTTGAACGTGATGGGTTTCTTCTTCAACTACTCCAGCTTCTCCTTTCTGTGGGGAAAGCTGGAAACTTAACTGAACTTTGGCCTTTGGTTCATTCGATTTGCTTTTAAGATTTGATGCAATTTAAGCTTCTGACACTGGCAAAAACCCCCCTCATACTTATTTTTGTCCCAATACAAATGAATGGAGAATGTCAAAAAGTCCAGTTGTTGAATTAGAATTCCACAACAAAAAAATGAGCAAAACTGCATAAGAGTGACTTAGTGAGCAATATATTCTACTCATATAGTTGTATTACCATTATTCATGTTTCATTGTGGTTCCTAGTTTTAAATAAGAAAAGAAAATGTAATACTGATCTTATTATAAATATGTACATGTTAGTTTCCTTAGCACTTAAGAGCACTTCTTATTCATATAAATCTGTACATGTGGTTTCTTTAGCGCTTAAAAGCACCTCTTATTCTTAGGAAATTTATGATAGGACAAGACACCCCCAATTTTTTTGTATATTTTTTCAAATACAATTTTTGTCTCATTTTAGTTTCAACCGGCATTCTTCCACCTCCATCAGCTACCAGTCACAGAAGAGGTATAAAAATGTCTTGTGCAGCTACTCTACTTTAAAAGCACTTAACAAACCAGTCTATTGCTGCTAGTAGGCATCTAGTAAAGCGTTAACATAAAAATTATCTGCTTAAAAATATTTACTTCTTTTTCTGACAACTAATAATTTTCAGAGCCAGTATTTAATTCGCTGCCTATCACATGCCATTGACTGCTACGGATAAATTCAGTAAGGTTGCTTTCACTGCTTTTCAAGATGCCAGTGCTTCTTGATCCATTAAAGTGTCTTTGGTCCTCAGGGCATCGTTTTATTCTTTCTTAATTTCTTTCTTTCTCTTTTCTTTTTTTCCTCCCTTTGTTTTAATCATATGCTATTTCCTTTTCTTCATCAGAAATTTTGATAAATCTTAACTTCACTAAAACCCTTAATGATGTAGTGTAACACTTCATTTCTCTTTGACAAGCCTTTTTATCTTCCTTTCTGTATTTACTATGCATCATATACATGTAAAAGAATTCTTTTAATAATTCTCTTAATTTTCTTCTAATTTTGCTGCGATTTCAGTACTATGAAAGAGGGTGGGAGGGGGGGATTGTTTTTGGTTTTGTTTTTTTCAACTTCATTTCCCTGAACATAGAAGGAAATCCAGTGGCATTGTTTTACTATCCTATTATATTTGGGGAAAACTTAAATTTGAATAACCATTTTTCTTTATTATAGTCTAAGAATCACTAATCTGGTTCAGAATTTCATTATGTGTTTTGTGCATTAAGAGACATTCAAATGAGTCTTTCCAACCATTGGACTTGTGCATCTAGGAGTGAACCTTCCTGACTGTATGACATTTTCAGATTAAGGCTGTATGACACATAACTTAAAATCTTTTAATCTATATTGTAAATATTGGGCACTGATCTGTCTACTTTAGCTTGAACAGTAGGTTTTAAAACAAGGAAAATTCTTTAGATAGTGTATTTAGGTAGTGGCATTTTGACAGCTGTATGTGAAGTCAGTGTGCCTGCAGTGTACACCTCCCTGTCTGTGCTATGGCAGGAACAATGACTTTCTGTCCAGTGACCTCGAGCACAGTGTGTTCTGAAACACTACAAATGACAAGATATCAACAGGAAGAAGGTGGTAAGAATGGATAATAAAAAGTTTTGCTGTGCTTAAAATAGCTTTGGCTGTTACAAAATCACAGCACAGTTCACAACAGAATTTACAGTGAATACAAATCCACTAAAACAGCTTATCTTGGAGAGTCCTGTTCACTCATGGTATAGTGAACCCAAATCCAGCCCTAAGCCCTAGACTAGGTACAGAAATAATTAGCTGTAGCCATTGTAGCAATAGCTAAGTTTCTAGGTCTTGCTAAATAGACAAAATAAATTAGCCTGAGGCAGCAAAGCTATGCAAACTAGATCTGTAGTAGAAGCACTGCCAGAGCAGGAAAAAGCTACACATTGTGAGCATAGGTTTATTTGTTCAAGATTTAAAATCAGAAGTTTCCATTTGTCAAAATGGTTTTTTGCCTGTATTGGAAGAAATTTGCTGGGCTTGCCATATAAAATCATAATGTGTTTTCTCCAGATGGCATCTGTTTCCACTGTTAAAGAAAGTGAAAGATGGACCAACAGTCTGGCAAAGCTGGACACCTCTTTTCATGTGCTGACAAACTTTTTCCTATAGACAAAGCCACTAGGGAAATAACTCCTAAATGTCAGCACAAATGCATAGGGATGTGGTTCGTACAGAGAGTGAAACTGAAGGGAAACAGAGAGTCAAACTATTTTCAGGGTGAGTAAGAACAAGGTGCTGTAGTGAATGGGTTTTCTTACTGCACACATCTTGGTTTCTATTGCTTCCCTTCCTTGTACTTCTTTATTCTCTCTTGTTTGCTTTGGTTGTGATGCTCTTCTTGGTCTGTGAAGCACAGACACTACAAACAGAATCATCCCAAGAAACAGGCAAATAGAAGAGGCATATATTTCAATATGTTATTGTAATCAAACTAGAAATCACTAGAAATCCAAGCCATAAAATAGAGAAGGACTGTTTCTTACTGATGTTTGGAATCCTGAGCAAATGTTTTTAATCTAGGAATGCACAAGTTGCATTTTAGTATTACCTATCACATATTTTTTAGGTAGCCTGAATCTGAACATTAGGAAAAAAAATGTAAATTGTGGATTCAGTCTAGAGGTGGAAAAGAGTTAGTTTCAGAAATGTTTTTTAAAGGTCACTATAATATTTTTAAAAAGAGTACAACGTGTAAACAGTTGTTAGCATTTGTAGTAGTAGTAGTACTAATTGTGCTGAGTTAGTATATTTTTAAGTCAAGATATCCCTCGCTGAATTATCTCAGACAAGACCTTTTGTTGTAGAAGGGCAGAAAACACAAACTTCATAAGGAGGTTCCTGAAGTCTGATTTCATATTCAACTAAGAATTCCAAATTTGTCTTATTGCCCCAGTAAGCTATTTCTTGTGACAACAAGAGCAAACTTGGCATTATTTAAAACCCTTATTCAGCTAATTCTTCTTTCCAAAGAATTGTCCCGGCCATTCTTAGCAATGATGAAGACTGATGAATCACAGTATTCTCTCTGTAGCTCTCACAGACCATTTCTCTTGGAGTGCTTCAGAAGCTGCCAGATCTGTGACTTCATGATCAGGCATTTTATGTTGTTTATAAATTGTTCACATCTATATTTTGCTTTTAGAAACACAAGCCAGTCATATACACCAATGCCAGTTTCTGGAAGTTACAGTGAAAGTCCTGCTGCTTCTGCTTCTTCAAAAATGAGAGTTGTTACCACTGCCAGCATAAAGCCCTCTGTCTACCAGCCAGGTAAGGTGCCTTCAAAGCACTGAAAGGATTCAGAAAAAAATGCACACACATTTCTTTCAGAAAAAGATAATTCAAAGATCTCACATTTTGCAATAGGCCATAGATGTATCAGAAAATTTTATACGCGTGGAACTAAATGCTGCTAATTGCTATTTTTGGTTCAAATTATCTGACGAGCAAGGATTTTGCTGTATTTGTATTCTGTATTTTGTATAGTCTGATTTTTCAGAATAAATACATCTGGAAAATGTGTGCTTAATTAGGAGTCCAGTGACACTACAGAATTGATAAATAGCTTAAGAATACACAATGCAGAAATGAGATAAAATAACTGGAGTTACTTTGAGTAGAATATATTTGCAAAATAGATAAGGCCGTATATTGAACTCCTCAAGTTTGGGCTTATATTTGATAAAAAGAATGAAGTATGGAAGTATTTCATAATGCTATGCTTTCATTTCCCAGAGATCTAGTAACTGAAGGAATATATTTGGTTAGTCATCCATGTGGAAAATATGCTCCTTAATATTACTTAAATTCCCTTTATATTAATGTATTACAAATTGAGTGAACTTCTAAAACCATTGAGGACCAAAATGTGAACCTTCAAAATGAACAAATTAAATGAGACAGCAATATAACACTAAATGCAGTTCTGTTTAAAATTAAGGCTTTTGTGATCTTAGCAAGGGAATTAAAAAGTTGATTTATATCTTGACAGTCAAGTAAATATGAAAAGGCCAGGAATTTTAAGACTTAAACTCTGTCTTCTGTAATGGTCTGTCTCTGGATCTACTAAAATTAAACAAAAGTAGAAATTTTACTTAGACATAAAGCAGGCAGACAAATTGATTCATCTTTATATTTGGAAAAAGCCAAGACAGAGCTGTCATAAGCTGTTTAAGGGTCTCAAAGTAAATAAACCTTCAGCTTCTCCTCATTTGCTTTTGGTTAAGTGTGTCAGCATATACCATGTACTCACTGAAGGTAAATGCTACTATTCTTGACTTGTAAGAGTTAAAATGTTGACAGGATTTATTTCCATAATGCAGAAGAGAGCAACCGTGGCAAGTTAAAATATCTCCTAAACACACTGACTGGTACTAAGCCTTGTGCTCATCTGGAGGAAGTATGAACTCCAGTTCACAATATACAAACCTGCTACAGAAATAAATCTGCAGCTATTTGCAGTTATTAGCTGTATTGTTAAAAAAAAGCAGGCTGTTGAATTCAACTTGGAATAAGAGGCAATGCTTTTGTTTTCTCCTGCTCTGGGCATCTTCTTAGTACTTCCTTACATTGCTGGTTTTTCTTTGAAATTCCTTACATTACAGTTTTTGAACCTCATGGCCTCCTAATAAAGGCTTAAGTAGTTGGCAGAGAAGGAAAGAGGAAGACTCCCTGTATTGGTTTTTTTGGAGTTTGAAATACTCAGTAAAGAATTCCTAAAGAAAGCCTAAAGTGACTTTGAGTCCCTTCCAACTTAGAATATTTTGTTATTCTGTGACTCAGGTACAAAAGGGATTCCAGCCACATATTTCATTGAAGATGTTTGGGGGTTTTTTTGGTACCTTTTTTCAGTTTTATATATATTTGATGTATTAGTACTTCATACTGGTTTTGGAACATGAGTTGGTCCTGGAGGCAGTTGTATTCCTAAGCAAATAGGAAACTGCCACTTGGGAAGAAATGGAGGAAATAGCATTTCCTGCCACAGACCTGAAAGATCAATAGTACTTAGAAACAAACCATCAAGATAGTCAGGAACTTCCTCACCTGACTTTGTCAACACATATAAATTCTGTTCTGCAATGTCAAATGCAACCTCAGCCTGAGAGGAGTAGCTGTTCTCAAATTATGACATATGAGATTCGAAAAAACATCTTTTTCTTGCTATCTAACTGCAAGCTCAAGTTCTTGCAATGAATGTACTCTCACTTGAGACATCTGTTTTTATAAATCAACTATGCAAAAAGACTGAAATAGTGGAAGTTGTGAGAATTTGCAGTGTAGAATTTAGAAGCAGAATGTCTTTGCTCTCACTGTCAGTGTCCATGGGAATGAGATGACAAGTTTCCCTTAAAAATGTGGGGCAGAAACTTCCAGATTAAATCACCCACCCACAGACTCATATATGCAATATGCAGAAACCTGAATCAGTCACTAAGAGAATTTACAAGAGTATTTTAATCTGTCTCAGATTTGGGAAAAAAAAAAAAAAAAGTTAAATCTTGTTTACACTGAAAGAAATCTCAAAATGAAACTGCATTGTTGGCTATCTGGCTCAGATGGGAGTACTCAACAAGAGCTACACTTTGACCGACCTAACTCAGGTGGGAATTTGCTGCTGCTTTGTTTTCTTCCTGTAGGGAAAGCTGTGGACTCTTTTCTGAAATCTTTTTTCAGAAGTTGAAATCTTTTGCGTAAATTTCACAGACTTCTCTTTGGAAGGTCCACCAGATGGCAGAACATCCCTGTGTATTCCCTTCCCGTAGGCTTTCCCAGAGTAGGACAGCGCTTTCACCCACTCCAATCAATTCAAATGCCAGTTTTGTACCACTAAGTAACACGATACCTGAATGTAAGGAAGCAGATCTTTCATTTTAAATCCCGAAGTCCAATTAGGACTACTCGTGTATGCAAAAGTGGTCAAAAAAAGGCCCGATCTGCTCCTTTAGAAATTAGTAGACAGATTTCCACAGACACTAATGAACTTTACATTGAATCCTAAGCACCTTCATTACTAAAACAGCAGCTTACTTACCATCTTCCATTTTCAATTCTTCTGAATAAGAATAGTGTCTCCTTGTCATATTGTCTCCTCATCATCTGCTTTGCCTGTTGTCTACTACATACTGTAACAGCATATAGGAAAACTTAGAGCTTTAAGGATGCGGCCACTAAGTTTAGAAGAAGCCAAATCAGTTGTGGTTATAAATTTCATTTGTTACTGAAAATAATAAGGAATAACACTTATGTGATCTACTGAAAAAGAAAAACCTAAATAGGAAAATCATTCTCACAGCACAAGCTAGTCTATTACTAAAGCCTTTGAGACTATATAAATCTTCAGTAAATGAGTCTTTGGTAACATGCCTTTTTGTCTGGAGGGAAAACAGCCATGAGAAGCTGATGGGAAGAATTCCAGATTCCCCAGAAGCAAGAAATTGGCTTGTTCCTGTGCTGTTAAGAGAGACCTCGTCTCCTGTCATTCTCTCAGGACAGCAATAATCCCATTTATTCTTTCCTTCTCTAAGAGAATCTGAGGGCTGAGAGAAACAAGGAGGGAGAGGCTCCCATCACTGAATTATTTAAAGTATTCATTTTTTAACAGCTAATGATCAGCTCATACAATACTGTTATTTTGAGAATGTGTTCTTTGATATACTGAATCTTAGTACTTTTTCTAGCAGCAAACAGCCCCTTTTTTTTCTGCTGCATGTCTGCTGGAAGTCTGAAACACATAAACATGCAAGGTGAATATGTATGGCAGTAGCTACTGAGAAAAAAGAGTTGTTCGTATAAACTTAGGGATAATGTTCTAAGATAATAAGATAACACTTTGCTCTTAAAAACACCTGCCAAATTCTCAAAGTTAGTGAAATCTTTCTAATACATTGCAATGACACTATTTCAAATCAAGAGTAGCTGCAGCTTATTCACAGGGAAAAATGTATTGTAAGAAATCAAGCCTGTAAAATTAAATTATAAATCTGAAAGGAGAACTCAGAGCAGTTGCAAGCACACAGCATTTGTCATTTTGCTACAATTCCTCTGGTACTTTCTTTCAGTAACTGGAAAAAACATCCTATTTTGTTGCTTTATTTTACCATAGCAAGTAGAAAAGATAGAGTAAAAAGAAATAAAAGGGGAGAGAATGAAAGACAAAGACCTTTCTCCAGTGTTTATCCTTCAAAGGGGTCTAGATTAATGTGAACCCAGATAAACCATGTTTGGTCTACATTGGTTGGAATAAACAAATTGGAAAAACAGAACATCAACACTGTGAGGTTAAGGAAGAAAAAATGACAAATAAAAATCCCATAGTCTGAATTTATTAAAGACAATAATAGAAAAAGATCCTAAAAATGGTACCTGGCCTGCACTTGTCCTTCCTTTCTGAGACTCGGGTTTGAATATGTGCCCATTTTGTACCTGAGGGATACAGGGCCATACTCAGCAGGAACCTGAATTGGCTCTTGGGGAAGGGAGAATCCTTTCACAAAACAAAGTGAGCTAGAAGTCACCTTATTTAATTCGAGAGCCTCATAGGTGGAAACCTTTCAAACTCACCAATTAGAGATGAAGTATTTCCTTCTGAATTTGCCTATCTTAATACCATAATACATAAATAGCAACAGCCTCAGGATCTAAAGAGATTGCATATAAACTCTGAAATCTTTAAACACTGTTTACCATTTCCAAGTAAAAAAAAGAAGCCTCAAGCTAAGGTGGGATACAGTTTTATGAAGCAGAAACATTGTTGATGCTGTAATACAAGAAAGTTTTACCAAGAAAATGCATTAGATTGAACTCTGACCTTGATAAAGGGATCACGAGGGTCATCACAGTGGATTTATATATACGCAATTTAAGCACCTGCACATTTGCAATATCACTGTAAGTTACTCTACGTGGAAGGGTGTGGGCTAAGGGAGAAGTGTGAAGTAGAACATCATCTTCTCACTACTTAATTATTCTGAAAGATCCATGTTACATTTGGAACCCTTTTGGCTGAAATACCTTTCTAACTGCAAGCCCCTGAAAACCGTGCATGTTGTATTTGGTCATCATTATTTTGGTGCTGGGATCTACTATGCAGAATGTTTGCCTAGGCTGCTGGAGAACTGGCTTCTGTTCCCAAATCTGTGCCTTCTCATTTGGGCAAAACCACTTCGTTCTCCAAGGTCCTTTTCAGTCATTCACTTTGTTTTCCTCACAAAGGAAAACTGTTTTTAGTGCTCCTGTGCTTGGCAGAGTGAGGCTGTTTCTTCAGCAGTAACTCCAGTTCCACACAATGCAAGATCTGACGTTTTAAATAGAGCAGGGCAATGGGAAAACTTGTCGGTATGTGCAGGCTGTAGCTCCTGCTTATTTTTATGTGATAAAGCTCCACCCAAGATTAGAGCCTGGTGCACACAAACACAGAGGCAGTCTGCACTGAAGATTTGATGTGATAGTCAAAGGTTGGAAGAAAGCAATTCTGTTTTATACACAGGCACAGAGATATTATGCTTTGCTCAAAGTTGTACAGGAAGTCTGTGGCAGAGCCAAGAACTGAACTGAGATCAGTCATAACCACAAGTCTGGCCTTCCTCTAAGTGCTGTTGGCTTTGCCTTGCTGGTCATGTGAGCTGAATTGGCTCTCTCAATATTGCTTCCAGTGCTCTCTATCTCTGTGTTCCCTGCGTGAGCCTGTTTTCCTTCAGAAACCTGGGAATAAACCTACAAATGATAGATAACAGTGACATCTGTAGAAAATGTTGCATTTTAATGAATATAATGAGATCAAAAGTTAAGCATAACTTACTGAAATTCTAGGGAACTCCATCTAAAGATCTGGCTTTTCTATTTTTAACCTGTCTTAAACACATTAGATGGCAGTCTTTGAAATTATCTTAGAATTCTCATATCCATTCCTACTAGAAAACAAAGAGATGACTTTAAAATGGTCTCCATAAAATCTGTAAAAGCCAGTAGGCACTGACTTTTGTAATACATGTAGATTAAAAGTGAGTGAACATACTGATATCTTTGGCTTCAGTCCAGAATAAGTGAGCAATAATGGGGCAGACCATAATTAATTATCACCTGAAGCTTTTTTTTTTTTGTATCATGGAGTACCCTTTGTTAAGTGTTGCTGCATTGCCATCAGAAGAAAAAGACTTTAAAATACCTCTTGCTTTCTTTTGGGATACTTGAAACAGCACCAGCACCAGTTCATTCCTACACCCCTGCCAACACGGAGCCTGCAAGTCGCCCTCCCTGGGTAACAGATGACTCCTTTTCCCAGAAATTTGCGCCTGGAAAATCCACCACCACTGTCACAAAGCACATCCTACCAAGGGGTGCTCCAGTGCCGTCTCCTGCCTCAACTCCTGCTTACCCATCTCCAGTTTCAACTTCTTCCCAGCCTCCTGCCATAGCGCGGGGAACAGTTCAGAGGGCTGAGCGCTTTCCAGCCAGCAGCAGAACTCCTCTCTGTGGGCACTGCAACAACATAATTCGGTAAGGTCATGAGGGTTTCAAGAGGGATGAAGCAGGAAAAAACTATCAGAGACTGTTATTGTACATTAACATACAGAACCAGATCCTAAGACTCTGTTAAATTACCCAGCAGGGATGTCTGTTGTCTGCTTCATTAATTTAACATTTCCAGAGCTCATTTTGTTATTGTGTGGTTCACTTTTTATCACTGCAAAGTTATACATGCTAATTGTTTGTCTCTTGGATGCTGTGGCAAATCACTGCTTGTTTTTTAAATAGGTTTCTAGTCCCAAGGTGACCCTTTGAAGGAAGCTTGTGGAACTTCATTGGGAGAGTTGTGGGGCTGGGGGCAGAAAGGGGGAATTCTGGAGAGAAGAGGAACGAGGCATCATTTTGGAACAGCAGGCAAATGTAATTCTTGCTTTTGTGTCTGGAGAAAGATAATGCCTACACTCCATTACCAGTGATTCATGGCATGCCTCTCTCTTCTTCTCTCCCAATTCATTCTGCTGGATGGATGCCCACTGTTACCCTGTGGACTGCTATCCAGCTTTAAGTAATCCACATTTAATGACAGTCTTCCCCGCAAAAAAGAGCTAGTTTGGTGATGTGGAACTGCTAATTATTGCCCTTTATATTTTCTGAAATGGAAATACTCCAGTAATAATCACTATATCTAACTACAATCGAGAGTCAATCACCAAAACAAATTTCACATCTTCCACATAATTAAACACCAAGTTGTCATCTGATAGTCTGACATTTCTAGAACATGCTGTATGCAGTGCTCTCAGATGAAAAGAAGGCAGAAGACTTTAGGAGCTATTGTGAGGCGTGGTTGTGTAGGTCTGGAAATGTGCTTGTTGTTTGATGCTTTCAAATAGTAGCACAATGTTCTGTGTGGCAACCCTTGGCCTTTTCCTGTTGTTTTTGCAGCTGCTTACAAAGACTGGTTCTAGCTGTGCAGATATGAAAACAATTGATGATTTTCCCAACAGTTGTCTGTAGATCAAATGTATGTGACCAGAAAATAATGAAATGTTTTGAGCAATTAGCAGTGTATTTGAGTAATGATCTTGAAAAAGACCGTTTCTGTTCAGGCTTCTGGATGTTATTTGAATATGCACCTCATAGTTCAAGTAGAATGTTTCTTCCACATGTATGTGGTGTCTGACAAAGAGGGTTTGCAATCAGGGTCATTCATCTTTTTGCAATATAAACAAGATAATTACGATTGTTTGCAGAGGTCCTTTCCTGGTAGCCATGGGTCGCTCTTGGCATCCAGAAGAATTCAACTGTGCTTACTGCAAGACATCCTTGGCTGATATGTGCTTTGTGGAAGAGCAGAACAGTGTGTACTGTGAGCGCTGCTATGAACAGTTCTTTGCACCAACCTGTGCCAGATGCCACACTAAGATCATGGGGGTAAGAGAACAAGATTAACCCTTTCTGCAACTGAGTGGATCACTAAAGTAGAGAAATAGTTTGGACTGTAAGCAATGTGTGGAGATATTATTTCCTCCTTTGAAAGAATTCTTTCCCACCTCATTGATTATTTCAGAATGAGAAACAAATTATTTTACTATAATTTTTATCTATCTGAAGTCTTGGAAATTTCTGTAGTTTATTCAATTCATAGAATATGTAATCCCGTTTTCATCTCACTGAGTGCAAAATAAGTAACACTTTCTGGATAGTTTTTTGCTATCTGATATACATTATGTTGCTTTTGTCTCTCTGTTCCTTGTATTTATAGTAAGAGACTTGACCTGGGTTTTTATTTCTAACACAGGAATTAGAATTTCAGTAGAGACGCCAGTGATATTGGGAAGAGGCCCATTGCTCTTGCTGCACCTCACTTGTAGTTAGCAACACAGCTGGCTTCTTATAGTTAAGAAGATACAGAATAATAAAAGGATTGAATTCCATACAAGCAAAAATACATTCCACTTCTGTGTTAAAACACTCATGTACAAGTAAATGTGCAATTAAATTTGCTGTCCATATACCTTAGATGGTGATGAAGTTGGAATACCAGAAGATAATTTTAGCAATATTTATGCTAAAATATTTTTGCATGCAGTTGTAGTGACTATGCGACATGATTCTCTTAAATGAGGAAGCAAGGAACACCACACTGGTTTTTCACTGCTTGGCTCCCACCTTTTGACATCTAGTCTGTCAATGGCAACATTAAGACAGATCTTTGCAGTTGCCAATTAGGGATGGCAGCATCAGACATCTATGGTGAAGCTCTGGCTCCAACCAAGTCTCGTTTGCTACTGTGGCTGTAGGAGTAATTTTACAGCAGAGTACTGACTTAACTTACCTAATGAATGCTGGCACAAAGCAGTTTTCCATTATGGATTTTCATCAGGAAAACAGCAAAGATGCCAGCTGCCTCTATTTATATTAATAAGATTTCTCGAGCTATTTTTTGCCTCTTACTTCTCTGAGGTTCATAAATGGATCCAAACCTATTTAACAGTGATAGCTGTTTTGCAAACAGTAACAAGTTAATGAATCTCAAATGGTGATTCTCTAACGAGATATATGGCAACCCTAAATTAGGCTATTATTATTATTATTAGAAATGGAAGAGGACTTCAATCCATTTTGTCATAATCAATGGATATTAAAAATAATCTTTAGAAGAGAATCAGAGTCTATGTATATAATTGGAAGCAACATAAAATAGGTTCTAGATTCTCAACTGGAATAAATCAATGCTGTTTCACTGAAGTTAACAAAGTCAAATTAATTTACACCAGTTATGTAGCTGGCCCTTTGAAATCCGGACTGTTTGACAGAGATACACTGTTAAACATTGTCCTGGGCACATGTAAGATTGACAAATCAGCAGGTAACCATGCATCAGAGCTCAGTACAGCAGCAGAACTTGAACTTGGAAGGCTTCCATCTGACAAAAGAACGAAGCAGTAACTGAGATCACTCCACATTGGACAGAAGTAAGAAGCTAAAAAAAAAAAAAAATAAAATCGAGATAAAATATAAAATCTAGATGCTCAGTTTAAGGAATCATCAGTTGCAGAGAATTAGGTTTTTTGTAACAAACATGGCCTAGGGACACACAGACTCATTTTTACTAATCACGTAAGTTAAAATCTAAGGACCATGGTTTGTTTAGATTTTCACATTAGTTTGTGAATTGTTTTTCTAGGAAGTGTAAAGAAATTATGATGTACTTTAAATTGTTTTGAAACAACAGACTTTAATCACATATTCTTGGTCTTAGAGAGAAATGACTCTCAAAAATTTATTTAAAAAATCATACTCTTGCACTGAAGTGTTCATACTGGTCATGTCAAAACAAAGGAGAAAATAATCAGAATCGTTGTGCAGAATCTCCCCTGCAACAGCGGCTGGGCATGTTGATACAAACAGCTGGCTGAACCATGTTGTTTCATTTTGGCAAAAGAAAAATGTTCTAGAAAGTTTGCATTCCTATTTCCTCTTTCTTTCCAAAGGAGCCAAATTACTGTCATAATTCTTTCTTTTGGAGTGAGGAATTGACTAATAAAGACGGGAGGAATTTAGAGCATCTCAGCCTTGTGTTTGTTCTCCAGTAGGTTGCAGGACTTGCTCTTCTTCTGGAGATTGTTATTTGTTTGTTTGTTTTACAGGAAGTGATGCATGCCCTAAGACAGACTTGGCACACAAGTTGCTTTGTCTGTGCTGCTTGTAAGATGCCGTTTGGGAATAGCCTGTTTCACATGGAGGATGGGGAACCTTACTGTGAGAAAGGTATGGCAATTTGGACAGTTCTGCTCAGTAATCATGTTCTTCATGTTCATGGAAGAAACATAAGAATAAAGCAGCTGATGAACAATTAGTTACCCATCCAGGATGGATTTTGTTTCCACCTCCCGCATATCCAACTCTTTCTGTCTCTGTACTTTTCTCCAGTTTATATGATAGAATGGCAGAGTGCTGATCTTTGCCTCAGCATCTCACAATGCTTTATCTTACTTCTCTCCCCTATATATTATATTTACTTTGCATTTCTCTCCCTATGCTTTTTTCCCTGTCCCATTCCCTTCCTTGGTAGATTCTGTTTACTAGAAATGAAAAATTATTCTCTGGGGACTGCTTACAGTCTCTCTACTGAGTTGCTTGAGTTATGACCTCTGATGCTGCTGCCTCACCCTAAAACTTTTAAACCAACATGAAAAATAGCTCTGCACAGATGTGCAACACGTGGTAGTGCAAACTTTGTTTTCTGACTGCTGCAACAAATGAACTGCTTCATGCCAACTAAGAAAGGAAAAGGCCATGTTTTCCCAAACTATGGAAAGGGTAATATGGTTTAATAAATGGTACTTGCCAAGCAAATGATCTGCCATGGCCAGGAAGGAGGTTAAGGTTTAAGTGGCATTCCCTCTGTATTCCCCTTGTCCATTCAATGAGCTTCTGGTCTACTTCTCTCTGGAGATTTCTTCCTTATGGTTATGCAATTCAGATTTTACAAATCAGAGTAACTCTCAGTGAAGACTGAAAACCACACAGCGTGACTGACTGACATGACTGACCTACCCTTCAAAACTGGAGGTTTTGTCATAACATCTAAAGACTCTCATGAATTCCATATACCTTTAAAATTTCTACCAATCTTTTTCAATGTCAAATTGTACATTGATTATCAAGTAAAGACAGTATGGGGTTTACATAATATTATCTCTTAGTGCAGAAAGAACATAAATCCAGTCATAGAACTTGCAACATTCCCTGGCCATTAGACTCTTTTGTATGACCATATTTGTCCCTATGAATAGATTCCACACACATTAAAGCTAGCTTAAAAGTAATGTGAAAAACGTAACTTAGAATTCCATTAATTTTTTTGTTTGTCTTCTACATTTGTGATGACAAATGTCACGCTGACATGGAGTTTTTAACTGAGTTTGTATTTAAATAATGAAAGAAAAGAAGCAAATTTCAGTGTGTTTCAGTGAATGTACTATGAAACTGAGAAAAACCAAAAAATTAATTATCTGGAAACTTTCTATTCCTCTTGGATTTAATACTATTACATTAAGAGTTTGTTCTAAGTTTGCTTTTTGTTTTATTTTAGATTATATTGCTTTGTTCAGCACCAAATGCCATGGCTGTGATTATCCTGTTGAAGCTGGAGATAAATTCATTGAAGCCCTTGGACACACTTGGCATGACACCTGCTTCATTTGTGCTGTAGGTTCTACACCGAATACTATCTCATTCCTTTATGCTCCTAAATTGTGCAGTGACATCAGAAAACATGAAAGCAGGAATGACTAACATATGCCTAAAGATGCAGAGGGATGCAATTTCATTTTTACTTGCAGATGGAGAAGGATGGGAACAATTTCTCTTCTCCTCCATAAACTTTTACTAGAATTATGAAATTTGACCATCACAAGTGAGTGTTTTCTAATAAAACATCCAGTTTTAGAGAGTACATACAGCAATACATACCACTAGTGCTGCTTCTCTTTCCCGTGCTTACCAAATAAAGATAGAGCAAGATTGAAAATGAATTAACATCATACTAAACAGTATAACCGTAATCTTACTTACAAAGCAGTGAAGTTTGTATTTCTATGCAAAACGCTTGTTGAAACTTGCAAAAAAGGAGTCTGTTTAGAGAAGGAATAGTAATTAGCATAGAAGTTGGTCAAACTCATCAATCTGTGGTGTGCACACAGCTACAGAGTGCGGTCATATTCCCACACTCTACACACAAAGCAGAAAAATCCATATGATAAACAGTACTTTCATCTGGTTCTAATACTGCTGTGCAGCTCTACAACATATTATTCCTGAAGTAATAATATCTAGAACCTTTAATTAGCTAAAAATAGCATGTTGGCCACACCAAACTGACAGTGACAATTTCTAATGTTTGTTGAACTGTAAAA
The DNA here is from genome assembly GCA_013399895.1 of Serilophus lunatus. Classification (NCBI taxonomy): domain Eukaryota; kingdom Metazoa; phylum Chordata; class Aves; order Passeriformes; family Eurylaimidae; genus Serilophus; species Serilophus lunatus. The sequence goes on from VXBA01005939.1 coordinate 620,347, forward strand.
TTTAGGTTGAAGAGTTGAAAGTAGAGAAATGTTTATAAATATCTAAAGCTAAATTAGCTACTGTCTCTCAAGGGTGCATGGAAGTGACATAGAAGTGTCTTGTAAAAACTTCAGTCTTTTGGAAATTCTAATGTGGAATGGAATACTAAGACAGCGAGTTTCCTTCACAAACTAACAGTTATGGATCACTTATAAATACTGATCGCTTACAAAAGACACTTTCTCTGAATATTTCATATTCTTTTTTGCTTATTCATTTACCCTAGCTGGCCAGTTTTCTGTGGAAGTGATAGTATTATACGCTGTTAATATGCAATTCTCACAGTAGGCAGGTTTTTTAGGTCCAACATTATTTCTTTCAGTGGGTTAAGTCAAGTGCAAATCAATACATGACTCTTGATTTCTGAGTTGCTCTCCTCATATCCTGTCACCTGATTCTCCTTCCACTTGCAGTAGCACATCACTGATGTTACCCCTTAGGCCCCATAAGCATTAGGGACAGTGTTTGTTCTTACTTCTAGATCCTGACTGTTGACTTCCTTAAGTGGTTCCAGTCAACTCTAACCTTGCAAGTGGTGTTGCACTACTCCGTGTAGATACCTGTACAATTCCAGGGCAGTTTAAGCTGACCTAAAGCTGGGCTGCCCTGCCTCAGCCATGCCTTCTCACCTGCTTTGTTGTGTCAACACCGACACTTAAAGGCAGTCAGGCAGAGAATTCTCTGTTGAAGAGTAACCTTGTAAGAGTAAGTAATTAGTATTCAATGATACTGGTGTCTAAATGACTCACACCTTGATCACATAAGTACCCATACCAAGACAAAGGAGCAGTAGGAATGAGTATCTAACAGTCCCACGGAAGGATGGTGCCTCCGGGACCAGGGCACCTAACCAAGCCCTTGTGAAGTCCTGTGTTAAAGGATTAGAATCAAGGTCTTAAAGTAGAAGCATGTGCTCAAATGGGCCAATATCCTTTTATGGTCCAACAAACAGTGCTGAGAAGTGCCAAAGCTGCCCAGGTGTACCAGTGAACTTAGTGGGCAAAGGTGTCAGGAAAGTACAGACAGGAGAGCTGATACAGATCAGGGCCCAGCCTCAACGTGGAGCAGCAAAACTACCAAGGCATGCACTTTGATCCAGGAAATCACATGCATTTCTTCCAAAGAAATGTAGATGAGTTGAAATTGATAGTCAGTCTTTTTCACTTTTTTTTTTTTTACTTAATTATTCCTGATTGTATTTATTATTAATTCTAGGTATGCCATGTGAATTTGGAAGGTCAGCCATTCTACTCCAAGAAGGATAAGCCACTGTGCAAGAAGCATGCCCATGCCATCAATGTTTAAAAGAAGAGCTGGTAGTCAGTAAAGCTGGGGTAAAACAGATGACTAACTGGGCAATCATAAAGTTGAGAACTATGGCTAGTATTTCCCTTGGTAAAAGCTAGGAAGTTGGTACTTCTGAAGATAATTTTATCCTCTTTCATACATGCGGAATGCACTTTTTGCAAGGTTCATACAAAAACCTACTAAGTGAACAGTCAAAACCAAATAAACTTATGAGCTTGTCCATTATTAGAGCAACAGTTGGGGGAAATCTTGACATTAACTAAAAATCTTAATATAAAAAGTAATGTGCAAAACCAGTTTCAAGTGAACTACCCACAGCAGTTTTACTGCTGAGACCTCACACTGGCATTTAAAAGCAACTGGAAAAATCCTTTTGTAGTAAGTCATTTTCTTTCACAGCAAGAATGAGTAAGTGCCATATGTACAGTCATCTGTAGAACCAAAAGCCATAGCTTTCAAAGGGAAATAAATAGATTAGGGCTTCCTCTATGAAAGTGAGTGCGATTCCATTACATTGTGGTGCTACCTCATAGCATCAGACATTTTAGATTCTTTCCAAATAAGAAGTCTGCCTTGAATCCATATGTAGCTGAGAAGCCTAGGTGACCATCCATAACAGTTTGAAAATAAAATGGAAACAGAATAACACCTTCCACAACCCAGTAAGATTGAGAAAAGCGTTTTGGAGCAGCCTTGCTAGTGCCCTTGGCTTGTAAGTGCACAGTAGATTAGTTCACTTTCAAATCATAATGGAAAAGGGAAACTGGCTTTCTTCAAATTGCTTTTATATTGAATGGACTAGAGCTGGCTGGAAAGGACAACTTTTAATTCAAAACCAGTTTTCCTTTTGTGGGATAAAAAATAAAATCACAGTTGCTTTGGTTTCTAGTTCCCATTGATATCAGAGGGAGGTAGAAATCTACATGTGGTCATTATTGTTGGTGAACACAGAAGAAACACATCCATCTAGCACAGCTACGAAGTGGGAGATGACTTGCAAAATTTCCCTACTCTATCCCACATAATTAGGAAAAGGGCATTTTTTTTCCTATAGTAAATTAATTTTGATTAAAAAATTCATTAAGGCAGCAAGCACATAATCTGTATTACTTTTCTTAGTTTAAATCCAACACATCATGAATTGTAGCTGTATTTGCCATTGTAAAATAGTAGCTAAGTTCTGACAATTGGGATAATCTTACAGCCATTTTTTCTAAGAACCATACAGTCATTTTTCACCTCGCATTTTAAGAATAATTTTCAAGTTATTCCAACAGTTATTTATAAAACTTTTGTTTGTTTGTTTCAAATGAGCAATACTTGTACTATTGATAATACTTTTGAATTTTTAAATAGCAGTGACTTTTATATTGGAGACAGCAGTTCTGTCTGATGGAATTAAGGTGGAAAGTCTGATCAGTATTCAAGTTTTATTAACTCATTTAAGTGAGAATTACGATGTGTGTGTTGACAGCTTGCAGTACTGACAGTTTGGAATTAGTATTTCTGAGGCTGAGGATCTGTTCTGAGGCCACATGCTGGTGCCATCTGCACCTATTTTACCTTGTGCTTTGAGTAACAAAAAGTTACATAACCTTGTCTGCCTTGTCCCTCCTATGGGTAATGCCCATTTTAAGATATTTATGTGTCTTTTAAGGAATGAAAAACTGTCCAAAGATTGGAGGAGGAATAAAAGAAATTTGGAGGTCTAATATGAAATTTAAGTTAGCTGCAGGCAGTTTGCATCTTGTACAAAAATAACAAGCTGAACTGCCTGTGGCAGTTTTGACATGTATGACCTGTATTTATTCAATAGGTATCTTAGTTTTCACTGATCTTAGCAGTGACCTGATCTGAGCACTGCAAGGTCAGATTTTTGTATGCATGACTTATTCTAAAACACTAGTACATTATATGCAAAGCCTTTTTTTCTATAAGCAAGAAAATTTTCTGTTTTCAGTCGGTGCTGGGCTGGTATGAATATGGTTCCATAGATTGCAAAATTCAAAGATCTGTCTCACAATATTCTCCAGATGAATAAATTGTAATTAAGGAAATTAAATATTTTTCCACTCATATTTGGCTTCATTAAATACACTTTCACAGCAGTGAGAAAATTCTAGATTTCATTTTTCAATGTCACTTAACAAAACGGTGTTTATTATTACCTGTTATTTGAGAGAATTCATATCAGCATACTATATACCATGACTGCTTTGAAGATATCCTTTAGACAGATTTCTGTGTTACCTACTGCCTGTGACTGGTCTCTGACTGCAACACCAAAACAGGGAATCAGGCTCCATGGGAAGGCACAGAATGGTAGGGCTTGTGATGGAAACCTCGGGAGAATTTCACGAGGTCTTTCAACACTGATCTGCATGTGTGTATATGTGTGTGTTTCATTCTCCCTCCACCTTCCTCCACAACGTCTCTAAAAGCTCCCTCTTCCCTGGCAGCACGAAGGATAAAGCATTCTAAGATACGGCCAGAGGTGGAGGGCTGCAGCTTAGGCAAGGTACAGACTGTGAGATGTTGGCAGATGCACCATGGTTGGGGCCGCCCCTTTTCAAGTCCACTGGGAAATCCAGACTGCCAGCTGGAGTGGTCCAGGTCAGCCTGGAGTTGCTGCCATGGACAGGGGCCTGGGAGACGGGGCTTTTGGTGTGGGCAGGGGAAGGCAGGCTTGGATCAGAGAAGGGAGAATTCCTGTGGCAGCCAGAACGTAGGGGCTCTGGGGGCCTCTGGTGGAATGTAAAAGGATAAGGGAAGCCCTTCCAGAAGCTGGGGTTGGAGGAGGGGGAATAGCCAGGGAAGGCCAGTTTCACCAAGTGGACATGTTAGGTAGTTGGGGTGGGAGGGTAGTCAGGATGACTCACTACAGTCAGGGAAAGGGCTTGAAGTAAGGAATTAGGACCCAAGTGGCTCTCAATAGTCCAGAGAGATACTATGAATATGTACAGAAGGGGTGAGCAAGGATCCAATCTAGTAGATCTGAAGTCAGTGCTGCAGAAAAGTGAATGCAACAATTGTAAGCAGAGCTGAGCTGAGCTCGTGGGGTGGCAACAGGGAAAATGCAGCAGCACAGACTTCAGTGGGAACTGTATGAGCTTGAGAGAGTCCTCAGAATTTCCTTCTCAATGGGAGCCGAGCTAACTTGAGTCTTGAAAATTTCCTTGGGCAGATAACCTGCACTGTAGCACATGCCCTGACTCCAGCTGGTGTCTGAGCAAGTGAGATTAAAGCTAGTTTACATATCACTATATGAGGTACAGTGGTATCTCTGAATGAAGAACAGAGATACCCTGAGGATTATCATGTAATAAAAATTTCCTGTTATGACTTGTGCTGCTTCATAATGTGGTCCAAAAATAGGGAGTCCACGTACCCGCCCTTGATATCTGTATTAAGATGTAATTTTTGCACATATCTGAACCAGAAATTTTTGAATAATAATGTAGCATTTTAACTTTCACGGGGTAGAATACCACGTAAGTGCTGATACTCTTCTGCCACGTCACCTTCGTGGTACAAAGAGTGTAAAATGCATATATATAATATATATATATATATCTCTAAAGTTCAAAATAGAGCCTTTCAATTGTCACTGAACATAATGTTGTACAAAAATATGCAAGATGAACAATGTGTACTTGTTTATGTTTTACGTCTTGTAATAGATGCCTGGGATAAGTCCTAAATTCTTCTGAATATTTCTTTTCATTCAAATTCATGTGAGGTTTTACCTAATAAAGCAAAGATACTGTACCTCTGAATGATCAATTAAAAAGACCGGTCTTCTATATAACTAAAAAGTGCTCAATAACTTTTCAATCAAAAGCTTCAAAAACTATCTTAATGTTTTTCTCTCTTTTTCTGTTCTCTCTGCAGAACAGGGCAAATTAAATGTTTCCTAAGAAGACTGCTTTTATTATCTGGGCAAAAAAACCTGGACTTCTTTTTTAGAAGTTAGTTTTTACTATATTGGATTCACACATGAAATATTTCTAAAATCAATTCAAAACAAAGGAAAAATATTTCTTCGTTGGTCCTTCAGCGGTCAGTATTTGGGGTGAAATGTTTTGTTAAAGATTATTTGTACTTATGTTTCATAATGTGACTGTCCACAGCACTGAACACACTCATTAGTGCCTAATGCTGGGCACGCTAATGTTTTTGTTTGCAATACTCGTCTCCTGGTAGCAGATATTAATTTGTTTAGTATTTATAAACATCAGAATTTGAAACTGAGTGATTTATTGCCTGCAGTGATCATGTATTAGAAGTCTAGGTTTTGTTATATCTTGACATATTGACTCAATGCCACAAGTGCCCTTGCTTTTAGATATATATTGTTTCCTAAGTTCCTAGTTATTTCAGAACAGAATGTAGTGTGGTTTATGAGATATGAGCAACTGCCTTGCATGGATTATCTGTGCCAACATGAATAAAACACTCTAGTAATAAAAGCAATGTGCAAATATAGTTAAAGCTTTATGATTTGGACATATTTATTAATATGGCATGTGAACAGCTGACAGCTTTCAGCCATGTAATACTGATAAGAAAACATACACGAGCTTGTACTCTCTCCTTCAGACCTGAAAATAAAAAGTAAAAGCATTGGTTTCAACTTCATTGTTTATCAGTCTTGAATATTTTTTTAACCACTTAATGCCGTTTTAAACAAACAGGTATTAAAAGATGTAGTGTACTAACAATACATGTTGTAACTTAGCAAGACCTGTACAGTCCCAGACCTTATTGTGTCAACAAATACTGTTTATGGTAACTTTGTAAGGAATGGGTACAGTCTGTCCTGAGTTACACTGATGCATCTGCAAACTAAGTTTGACTGCCTAAGTTCAGGTAGGTGTTCTTCCATTCCTTAGCAGAAGTTATTTTGAATAATACACAAAATGTTTTAAACATCTTCATGGAGCTGTACTGCCAAGAAATATTTCCAAATGAAAGGATAGCTTCGTCTAACAGTGTTTTACTCAAACAGCCATTTTGTGCGTTCCTGATGCACACCCCTCAGGGACACAGTCCTCTTAAAGATACAGCTAAGTATATGAAACCTAATTAAGAAGTTAGATGATAAATGGCAAGACCTGGCTTTAGATAGTATTACAAAGTACAGCATCAGGAATCTCAACTTTGTGCACTTTGATTTTATTTTACAGCCCTAAGTTCTGTTTATAATGTGCATGAGGAAAGACAATTCAAAAGAATGACCAGAACGTATGCAATGTTCTGTCAGTTCAAAATTGCTGTTTTTCAGGTGGTCTGTTCAGATCATTAACCTTTGCACGAGACAGTGGTTCCTAAACTGCGATCCCTGGAGAGTTCAGTTGTTGGAAGTGGAAACAACAGAGGCACAGGCACTGCACCACGCCAGCTAATAGGTGGCAAAGAGAGAATAGTGCAAAGTTCAATAGGAAAGGACACGGTGCAAGATAGATCGACAAGTGTTGCATTAAGAGATTCTTAACACAAGAGAGATTATTATTTTGTCTGAAGAAAACTGATTTCAAAACTAGAGGCTTTTGCATAATTTCCCCCCCACACCCCCAATCATGCATCTTGAATTCAGCCAGTTTCTGTTGATTAAGAAAGGAAGGAATGTGTGAATAAGATTGCTGAAACCATTATTGAATACACAATGAAATGCTTTGTTCTCCCAGCCAAATCAGAGTTATGGATGAGATTCAGATTGTAGTCAGGCATAAATTCTGTGCTGTGTGCCTATAAAACATGCCCTTGGATGGCTGTTAAAATACAGTTGTTCCTCCTCCTCTTAGGAAGATTACATCAAAAGAAAACAGTAACAAATGTGTGTTGTACTAATAAGAACTGTCAGGCTGAGTCAAGAGACTTTTCTGTGTAACAAGGACAAAGCAGAATGAATTTTTTTTAACAAAACATTTTTCCTTTAAAAGTTTCCATATTTTAATTTTTAGAGAACAATAAATTAGTATAAGTCTACTTATACTACTAAAATAGGTAATCTTACTACTTTACAAATCAGATTATTTTTATTAATGACAAGGATGTTACAGAAATTCTTCTGCTTCCACTTTTACTACATGTAGTGTCACTGAAAAAGAACTGAGGCCTTTCTGAAACTGAATTAACTACTTTTCTTTCAATTAGAAGACATAGATAAAAATACAACTTTGAATTGAATAAAGGTGGATAGTTCTTCTGGTGCTTGTGGAATAAATATTGCTTGCTATGCTAAAGCCAGAAAACTGTTTTATTGTTACGGTGCATTAAAGAGGATGTTTTGAATTTTTACAAAGTTTAATAAATATCTATAGTCATAACTAAGGAGCTCATTTCAGAACAAAAGAATGATTTACAGAGTTTAGATTATTTTAAGATCTAATCACACACTGACTGGAAAATAATGTTGAGATCAAAGTTTAGTTTCACTTCAAGACATCTCAATGTTGATTCATGCAAGCATTCTTGTATGAATGTATGGAACATGTATGTGGATTAAAACACTCAGAACTGAGCCTCCGCTTTCCTTGAACTGGATGTGTTTCATACCTGCAGTATCTGGGCCTGAAGTGTTGTCATGTGGTCCATTCACTATATATAGCTTAAGATCAACGCATGGCACTGAGTGCACTTACAGACCTAGGTTTTGTTACCTCTTAGGTATTTGGGCTTTACGAGGGAGCATCTCTGGACTTGTGATAGCACAGAAGATGTGGGAACAGAAAAAAGGGCACACTTTCCAAAATCTGGCTTCGTATAAAAAGTAAGGCTTCAGGAATAAAATTTTTATTTGTGCATTGTAAACAAAGACCAGATACATTCTTTCAAAACCTGTTCTGCTTACCTGGCACATTCCTAGACACATTTTCTTTCTCTTCCTGCAAATTTTTCCCTGTAGTGACTCTGAGAACATTGTAGATTTATTTCCCTGTGACTAATGCCCAGGCAGAAGCCTGAGCAGGGTTACTGTTACTCACACAGGCTTACAAGCTGTAGGATAAACAGCAATAGAGCGGGCTGAGCTGCTGGTGTGAGTGTATTCAGCCTCCTGCAAATACCAGGCTCACTGAGATTTATTGTGGATACACCATATATATGACACTAATTGAAAGTTTCTGTTTTATTGCCTGTACACTGCACAGCATCTACTTCTGGCCAAAAAATCCTTGCAAGAAATGTGATAGTGCAAGCCAGAGATTCAGGTTCTAGCTCTGGCATCCAGTAGAGCACACCTGAATCTGAACTGTGCTTTTATAAAATGATGACAGAGCACAGTTTTCCTTTGAGATTGTATTCCCAGTGCCAGCTGCTGCAGCAAAAGGGGAACAGGTCTGTATGTTTGGTGATGGTGATTTTCTACCATCTGTATTATGGAAACCAGTTTCTGGAAAGGGAGCTCTTCTGAGCTGCCATTTTGTTACTGCATTGTGACACCACTCTGAATTCAAACTGGCAACGACTTCACTTCACTGGGCAGAATTCACTTGTTCTCCCATTGAAGGACTCCCCGTTTTCCTCATGTCACTTATTCAGCTTTGTGTTACACGTCCTGCAACAGTCTGGTGGTGGTAATTACACCTGTGCACAGAGCCACAGACTTCCAGGTCAGGAGGCACATTCTGAGACATTAAATTCTCAGTGACAAATACATTACACATTATCCACCTTTTATAGACTTACATACCTGATGGTTGTTGGATATTTCATTGATCTCCCAAGCAGTCACAGAAGCTGCTCTCTGTTCAGAAGTTCTCTAAAAAGAAAGAGTCAGTGTTATTAAAAAGCAGATATTAAAGTTTGGGGTTAGTGTATATCCTCAGGGTCCGTATTTGCCTATTTAGTACAACCTCAAACCGATTTTGCTCCTATGCAATTCCCACCAAAAAAAAAAATTAAAGAATGCATAGCAGAGAGCTGTTACTACTCCTCCCTAACTCTGGGTAAGAATCATCCTCATTCCCCCCAGCTTAGGGAATTTCACTGGCACAGAAAGGTATAAATTACATCTCTGTGTGCCAGTTGCAGAGAACCTGGCCACTAATACTTGAGAATGTTTTATTCATTCCTTTAAAGGACAGTGACAAAGTTTTTGCTTTCTCTGATCGTGTAACATAAGAAATATCAATAGAACAATCTTTAAGTCACAGGATGGTTAAGTAAATGTTTATTTTAGACTCATAAGTGCAACTACTTAAAAGTGAACAATTGCTATCAAAGAGGGCACACGTGAAAGTAGTAAAATGAGCTAAAAACGTAGGAGAGTGGAAATGCAAAGAAAAAGTAGCTTTTAGCATAATAATTAACCACCCAATCTACCCTTCCTTTATTCACTGCAGGATAATTCATTGTAAGTGAATTAATGGTGAAACACTGAGCAATAGGCTGTGGTGAGGAAATAGGAGCAGTGTATCAGGATATCCTTTTTCCGCCCCAGAGTCCCAATACTTTCAATTTTATATACAACGGAAGTAATTAATTGTAACACAAAGAAGCACAGCTGTGTTTCCTGATGGACACACATGCAGTAGAGCTGCTATTGTTCAGCATTTGGGGTATGTGCAGTGAAAACTGTTCAACTGCTTTGAACATTTTATGTTTTGGGGGATTTAATTTCCATTAGTAGCTTTTGAATGCACAGTGGGTTATTAATATGCTATTATCTTAGATCTAATCCTGCATCCCTAATCAGGTAATTTTTTGCTGATGCCAGTGAGAGTTTAAACTGTATTAGGAACAGCTGCCAAATGTGGAGATTTGCAGACACAGGCCAATTTCTCATTGGAAGCAAAGGGAGTTATAGACTATTTGTCAGGATTTGCCTTTAGTCGTATGTGTTTCTTTAACTTGTTCAAGTTCCAGACTAAGAAAAGCTTCATTGCTATGCCTTTAATTTCATTATATATTTTCAGACATTTTAGCTGATTGCTGTGACTGAAATACAAATATATCCTTCTGTTACTCAGCAGACCTATATTCTATCTTAGTTTTGCTAGAATATGAAAAAAGAGAATGAGAGTATTTTGCTGCATTTGTTCTTAACAGCGACATATTCATGTTTAAAGACACGTTTAGACTAAAAATAAGGATGTGATAAAATTATTTCATTCATTTGTTTTGTACAGGAATCAGATCTGTTTCATCCTAACAAGCTTGGATGAACGTAGCATTTTCAGTCTCATAAATGTCCCTCTTTGTAAATCTCTGCAGCACCCACTACTGCAGCTGCCAGAAACACATCCACTTGACTCCATGCCTCGAGAGGACAAAGCTGTTACACACACTAAAACAGAAATTTTCTGTATCGAAAAGAATTTGCCTTGTGTAACAGCAGGTTTAAAAAATATTTTCGCTCTCAGCATTGGCTCAGCTTCAGGATGAAGCCTGAGCATCAGCAGAGGAATTGTGTGGGCTTGGAGCTAAGGATTATTCCAACTCACAGAAGAAACTAGCAAAAATACCTCTTAAATTAAAAGGTGGAGGGACACAAACATAGCTTAGTTATTAGTTTCTGAGTATAATTAAAACCTCCTTGTAGATCATTTGGCACTGATGATTGATAATTCAGAACATACATTTTAAAATCAACACTACAGTCTAACTCTAAGTACGTAAATCTTCTCTGAGAAAATGAAGACTTCTGGGATTTTATGGGCATGCATCTAGGGGAAAACATATTACTAATTCTCCAAACAAACTGATGTGAGAGAGGCACCCTGGTGAAGCCTCTGCTGAGCCTACAAATATTTTCTTTTTCTGTGATAAAGACTTTTAATGTGCTTACTACCCACTGCTGACTTTAAGAAAAACAAAGTAATTTGAAGTGTTTCTTTGTATTTCTAAGGAGAGTTGTCTCAGGATTTATTATGGTCTGGTGAAAAGACTGCAATGTGGCTTTTGTACCTGGGAATCCATAAAACTGAAATAAAACAGCTCAACTAGACGTTGGAAGAAACAGAAAAAGCAACAGGAAGGTTTGTCCTTGACTGGCAAAATGGCTCCTAGAGCAAAGCCCTCCCGTTCCTACAGATGCGACGGAGCTCCCAACCCCACAGCCCAGCCAGGAATCAGTTCACAGCCTGCAGCAGCTGCCTGGGGCACAGGACAGGCACTGCCATCATGTCCTCCTTCCTCCCCAGCCACCTCCGCGAGGCTGAAGAAGAATCCACTCTACAGAAGCCCAAGTGACCCCAAAACACACCAAGTGTTTCCTGTTTCCGTGTGCCCATGCCCTGCACATGGAGCTGTTATTCCTTGGATTGTTGCCACAGTGCTCTCCAGTGCTGCGCTGTGCTCAGTGAGTTCACAGCACTCTGGCTGGACTGAACGTTGGCCAGGGCTTGTCTTTTTACTACCAGTCCTCCACTAGCAGAAATTTTTAGAAAACACCTTTCTTCACAGATTTGATTCTGCCTTACTGAATTAATTGTGCTTAAATTTAAAGCACTTAATAAAATCCATGACATTTCTAAGTAACAAACAGCTGAATAAATGTATAATCAAAAGAATATGCTTTCAAGTGAAGTAATTCTGAAAAAGAGACAAAGCCAAATTCATGTCATTCTAAGTGAAATAATTGTGTCCCTGGCTGAAGGGCAATATTCTTTTAATATGTAACATGGAATATTTATTTTGGTAACAGTAACAGAGAAATACTCATCTAATTGCAAACAGTTTTCAAAAAATATATATTTGGACCACAGATATAAGACATATGAATTCCAGAAACTGAAGGGGAGAAGGATCTACAAAGATAAAGTCCTATCACACGGCTGACCTTCTCCCTATATATACCTCTTTGTTCTTTTGATATTGAAGTTTGTAGTTCCCAAGTGATTCCAAGAACTAATGAGAAATTCCTGGAGAGGAAATAACAATGAAAGCAGCTGGAACACTCTCCAATTGTTGATTCAATTTTTTTTTTTTTTTGAATACAGCTCTCTACATCATGACAGTCAGTCTTGGGCTGCTTCTTCTATATTTCATGTTAGACTTCCACATCCCACCCTGGCCAAATGCCAAATGAACAGATGTTGATTTTCAGATTTTCAGACTCTGGTATCTTTTAAGTGTTGCTTGAGAAATACTTCAACTTAACAAGACCTGGTGTGTTGGAGTTTTTGCAGAATCCCAAAACCTTCACCAGGTAGCAGGACGTCTGTTACTGATACTAAGCCCACTGGAACCCTGTGTCTTTCTGTGTCTATCACCTAAAGCATTAATTTCCTGGTTTAAGTAGGCACCTCGACTATGCTGTTAGATACTGGAAACATACTCTAAGTACTGCACTGTTTCGAAAGACACCAGAACCTCCTGTGTGATTCTTCATCAGACATCCATCACAATCTGAACACTTTTTAAGGTGGTCATGACTCATCCTTTTAGACTAAGATACAGTTTGTTCTGCTGCAGTCTCAATATTATAATAATGCAGTCTACTTTTGCAGACTTTATTTTGTGATTGAGGAGTTACACAGCACTCACGAATGCAGAGAATGGGCCTTGTTTGCCATAGCAATACAAACTTCATTCTCAGCAACACTGTTTCTGACCCTGCAGAGACCATCACTTGCGGGTATCTTCAGTGCCCAACTCCCTTGAAAAGTCCCAGGTGGGATGGCAACTTCTGTGATGTGCAAATCCACACATCAGGAATCAGATGAAAAGAGTTGATCCACTGCACGAAAACAGATCAAATGCATTCCAAGGCCAGAGGCTTTAGTTAAATTCATGCACACTGGATTGAAATCAATATCTAACCTATGAAAAGCCCAGGCCTGTATTAGCACACAGCATTACTAAGGAGATGCTAGCACTAACAGCTTTGGTTCTGGTTGGGAGCACACACAGGCATGTTGCATTCTTCTTCCATATTGAGTGTCTATTCTGCTGCTATAATCTGATAGTAGACAGAGTGGAAGAACAGCAGACTCATATTTTCCTTTGAAATTATAAACACAAGCATAGGAGTCCTGTATTGCTTGGCATAGAAGCTGTGATTTTGTCTTTCTTTCAAGCTGGCTTTGTTTTAGACACTGACAGATTCTTCTGGATGATGGTGATCGGAAAAAATTCTCTAAAAGTCTGGTAAGACAAGACCTGCACTTCTAAATGCCTCATCACAGTATCTGGCCATGTACAATTGCCAGGTGTGCCTTTACCTGCCTAGATTTTAAAGGAGTGGGTGAAGTTGGTAAGTTTGAAGTCATACTTCCCCTTTTGTTGTGCTCTATAGGACAGAACATAAGCAAAGCACTCACCTAATGACCTGTGGGCACAAGGCATGTGAACCAGGCTGCAGAGCAGTCTGCTCTCATCTCACAGCCAGAGGTGACAACGCAAGAGTGGAGTACACGACATTTACAAGTCCTATCTGATATTAGCATGCAAAAATGGAGAGGCCAACAAAATAAGAGAGCCCGTGTTCCCACAACGTGTGCACGTGTGGCTATTTGGCACCGATAAGGCAGATGGCTTCCCAACCGGTTACTCTCTACAAACAGTTTATCCGGGCAGGCATCTCCACACGAGCAATCGCTAGTGTGTCCCGAAGGCCTAAACTGAGCGGGTCTGTAACACCCCTACGGTCTTCACTTCCCGCTACGGCTGGGTTTGTGCGCCAGGTTCTTGCCGCAGAATAACGCGGTGCCAGGAGCAGTGGAAGGGCAGCCGATGGGAGCAGTCACTGCGCAGGGAGCTCCGGGGTCCCACCGTGACCCCCCGGCACTGCAGCTCCTCCCGCACCGCTGCTGGGAGACCCCGCTGGAGGACAGACAGACGGACACATTATTACTTTTCAAATTTGTCCTAATGATAAGGAGCTCGGAACTGCAATGCAAACCATGGCCTTCAGCACCCTTATCAGCGAGCAGAGCAGCTCATGGCAGGAGCTGTACTGTGTTCCAGTCTAACCAACTGGGCTTATTTATTTAGAGATACAGGAAATGGAAAGAGCAAGCAAACAATCCCGTCTTTTCCCGGGGCACACTCCCCGTCATGCGGCACAGTAACGCCGGCCTTCCCAGAACCACTCTCCCAGGGAGCCAAAGGCCCGTTCCAGCCCCTGACTTTTCCCTACACTGGGGCCACCACGGGCTGCCCCTGACCCCCCCCCGGGTTCACACCAGGGCTGCTCCGCTCATCCTGCCCGCCCACCCCGCCATCCCGGGCAGCAATTCCGTGTTCCACGGCGCCAACTCCGCCCGGACCGGGACGGAGCTCCCCGGCCCCGCAGCCAAACCAGCCGGAGCCGCTCCTCGTGTCTCGATCCCTCCTCCCAACCTCCGGAGCTTCCACGACACCCACTTCCTGCTCCCACACCTCCCTGCCCTTTCCTACAGGAGCCGCTGCCCCGGGAAGGCCCTGCCGGCCGGGAGAGCGCCCAGGAGCGGGATCCCAGCGCCGAGGGGCTCCGGGGCAGGCGGCGCAGCCCGGACCGGTCCCTCCCTTCGCTGCCCGGGCAGCGCCCCCGGCACGTGCTGACGGACGGACGGACGGACGGACGGACGGGTGGGGGCGAAGGCGGGCGCGCTCCCGCCTCCCCGCGAGCCCCCGCCGCGCGCGCCCCCGGCCGCAGCGATTGGAATCCGGCTCGTTCCCGCCCCGCCCCGCGGGGACGCGCCGGGA
>VXBA01005939.1:635622-708062 GCA_013399895.1 Serilophus lunatus
TCCCTCTCCCTCTTCTTCTCCCTCCCTCTCTCCCTGCCCTCCCTCCCGCCCTTCCCCGTGTTGTAATCCCGGGCCCAGCGCCCGCCGCCGCGGGAGGGAGCGAGGGATAACCGAGGAGCTGCCCCGTCCTTTGTGCGAGCCCCGCACAAAGCCGGGCCCGCACCCGCCGCGGCCGCTCGGCGACGTGGGACAGACAAAAAGCCGTCCCGAGAAAGAACAGCCCCAAATCTTCGCCCGTCCCTTGGCGCAGGGAAGGGCGTGCTGCTGGCGGCCGATTAGGAACGCTCCTCTCGTAGCTGGTGACAAAATCTATTGAGCAGGGCTCAGAAGCACGAACGAGTATTTACCACCTTTCCATCAGTCGCCCTCTGATGTTGTTTTGGCGAAATTCAGAGTGAATTCAGCAGCAGGGAATGGTGGCACGTCGTGGTGTTTCCTTTCAGCAGTTGCCTGTTACTTTATGTCAAAAGTTGTAGGACGATTCTTCCCGGTGTGAATTGATTCCCTCCCAATTTATGTGTTTTGTTCTCTGCTTGCAGGTAATTACCTTTGAGTTCTTTTATCGAGTTAGAACTCTAACGAGATAGCCCAGTAGAGCCTAGTCCTGGAATGAAAAGGTTAACACGAGAGCAATTTATGTTGAGAGACTTTGTCCAGTCCATAGCCAGAAATACCCTGTGCTGTGGCATCTGTAGCAGTGTGGATAAAACCCTTTCTGGCAATGTATTTGTCTTTTGTTCTTGTGCTCTCGTTCCTTCTGTGACTGTCTCTTAGGTTCTGCACCACGTTTGGGGGTGTATTTTATATGTGTTTATATACAGACCTGGTTGGCTCTGAGTTCTGGTTTGGAATGTTCAGCAGGATCTTCTCATACACCTGCGAGAATGAAGTGCCAGCCCTCGGAATGCCCCGCTGGCTGCCCTGTCCCAGGGGCAGGGAGTGGATGTGGCTGGGGGGTGGCTGAGTTAGGGGGTTTGCCCTCAGTTGAGAAGTCATTTAGGTTTGAAAGGGACGCCTGGATGTTCTTTGGTCGAGCCCGTGTTGGAGTTAGAGCAGAAAGCTGTTGGCAGATTGCAGTGCTGCAGTAGCATGTTGCTTAAAATGCACTGAGCCAATACATGTTTGCTGAAGCAATATGGAGCTAGAGCACAGAATTTGTTAAAATCCGTGTATGGGACCCAAATCCTGACGTTTTGGACACTACTCTGCAAGACTCTCACAGCGAAACTTGCGTGCTTTGTGAGAATAAAAACTACCGAGTGTGGTGGAGTGTGAGTGATCCATGGGCTTTTTCTGGATACCGGCGCTTAAGGCTCTAAACTGTAAGTCACATAAGCAAAGTAGTAACATCATTCTTTGTAGTAGTTGTATTTATTGAACTACTCCAAGTCAAAGGTAACAAAATTTTCATCAAAATTTTGATTTTGGGTTGAATGTGGTGCTTGTTCAGATGTGCAGGAAGCAGTGTCTGCTGACTTCTTCCCAAATGGACATGTGCTTGCCATGGATGAGTGTCACTGTGGGGTGAAATACCAGGGAGTATTGCACTGCAAAGAGAAAAAGATTTGGAAGGAGCAATAAATAGCTTTTCTACTTCCCGGGGTCCTGAAACACAAGCAGTTAGTGGATATTTATTTTTAAACAAATATTTATTTCTTTTCCTTGGGATTGGAATTGTGAATTATGCTAATGCTGGATTTGTTCTTCAAGAAGCAGTGGACAGATTCTGTGGCTATAGAACATGAAGAAGGTAGGGAAGGACTTAGTAAATATTTCTGAACTTACGTTTTTCTAACGAAAAACCAACACAGGCTGTATTCACAGAATCACAGAACCATTCGGGTTGGAAAAGACCTCTATGATTATCAGGTCAAACCATTAACCTATCACTGCCAAGTCGATCACTACACCATCTCTCTAAGTGTTTAACAACAAAAAAAGTGTTGTGAGAATGGTGATCTTGAATGTGCCTTAATTGATGGAATCTCTTACACTGTGCACCAGGCAGTGGAACTGAGAGCTGCACAGCCTTCCAGGGTCTAGTGGGGCACAAGCAGGAGGATCTGAGCACCTTGATCTGAGGATTTGATCCCCTTCTCAGAGGGGATCAAAGAACAGGGATTAGTGCTTGCACTGATTTTGCTATAGCCAGTTTTCCAAGAGAAACAAACCTGCCTTCCCCAAAGCAGTTACAAGGAAGCAAACCAAAGGAAAAGGCTTCCTCCTTTTCTTTTTTGTTGATCATTGTGGATGGTAACTTTTATAGCGTGGGCAGTGTCTCTCTCCAGGAGCAGGTGAAGGTCTGACACATGGAGCTGCAGCAAATTCGTTGGTAACTCCCTGAAAAGTGTAGATGGATGGATGAGACCAAGTCATCGTATGGCAAGGAGAGTTTGCCAGATGTTTGTTTCTCCCTGCTTGTGTCAAGCATCAGTTGAAGACCTGCCCTTTCTAGCTGGATGGCTGGGGAGGCATCATGTATTGCTTGGTATTCATCAGTACAAAGAGGGCATATTTCCAGTGCCTTTCTTACTGTTGTCTGTCAATAGGTGACAGAAGGAACTCAGTAATTTCAGCGTGTACCAGAGTCATGTGTGGGTACAGATGGATCACTTGGAACTTTGTTTCTTTTGCTGATATTCCCAGAATGTGGGACTTTGGGGGTGGGCACAGAGTGATCCTGACAACAAATTTTTCCTTTCACTGGTTTTAGTGGTTGCACCTTTTCCTTTCTGGGGCAGGATCTGCAGCCCCCTCTGTGGCTGCCCCACCACACTGGGGCTGATGGTCCCCAGTTGCCAGGATGTCTTCTGTACCCTCCACAGTGGTTAGTGCCTTCAGGGAAAGCAGGATTGCTTTCTGCCTGGGTCTCTTGCAGTCCCTTAAAAGTTGCTGGGAAGTCTGTTGAAGGCTTCCTACTCTCAGGCAGAAAGTAGTTTAACTTGTGCTTAAAAGTGCTTAAAACTGACAAGGAATGTAAAACTTAATTGCCTAAATTGTGTACTTTAACAATAATATGGAAACTAGACTGGGTGATCCTTGGAAATGGGTACAAAGTTGAAATAATCAGCTCGTTTTTCTTTATCGTGCAGAAAACATCAATTTAGCACTCTGAGTGCTCTTATTGAGAAGATCTGTGGAATAGCTGTTTTGTGAGGGGGTCAGTCCAGAAACATCTGCACAGCAACTTATTCTTGGGGTGTGTGGATGCCAAGAGGTTTAATTTGCTAAAACAAATAGCTGGGCCACCATTGACCAGGCAGTCATCTGGGGGACCAGCTGCCAACTTGGCAGGATGGTCTTTGTTGTGAACTAGCTTCCCAGCACCTCTCTGGGTATGTTTACAAGGCATATTGGGTGTAGTTTATATCCCACTTTTCCCCCAAAGTATAACAAAGCAGTAATTCCATTAGTATTCAATATACATTTTGAAATTCGTTGTTCATGACACTGAAGCACTTTAGGTCATTGTATGTTTGATACATTGAGAAGAACTTCATCTCGTGGTGGTGATAAGATGCACGGGTTTCTGGTTATGGCCCCATTGTTCAGCTGTACACAAACGGTGTGAGAAATAGGATCACTCTGTTTCAGGTTTCTAATCCAGACAGTTTGATTTCTTGGCATTTTTCTGTGCCTTCCAGTTAGGTTTACTACTGTTTTATGATGGTCTGGTTAGCAAAATTCAAAACAAGTAGTAGAGTAGGAAAATAAACTCTAGTACAGGATTATGATAATATGCATAGCCTGTACAGGCACAGGGAAAGGAGAAGCCACAGCCAAGCCTTCCTGAAGGTCCAGTATGTCACTGCCTTGAAATTCCTGCAGTGACACGTGTTGTTACTCTGAAAGTGATTGGCTTTGGAGCATTTCCTGCAAGCCTGGTGCCTCTGTTCTGTGAATTCACAGGTGACTGTTCACTGGGGAGGGGGGAAAGTGCTCCCAGTAGCACCAAGGCTGTGAACTTTGCATGTTTTGAAAGGTTTTGATAAGACAAAAACCTGTGTTCACAGGGTGCATACCTGCAGCTTGGGGCTTGTTTTTTTCTCCCAAATAGCATTTCCCAAAATACACAGGAAAATATAGTAAGTTTAAATGTGTTTTTAGTATGTGATGAGCTGTCTGTGCATTCAGCTCTGCAGTATTGTAGCGTAATTTGCATCATGTAACAGCAGCAGTGCTTTCTACAAAAATTCAAGACCACTTAAGTTTTCACAGTGCCTCCTCAGATAATTGCATTACATGATGGCTTCAGTCAACTTTGTTAGCATAAAATGTGGAAGCCATTAGCAGTTCTTTCTGTCTGTGTTCCCTCAGTTCACCATCTCACAGAAAAATCTGTCGGTCTTGCTGTGTTTTTCTTCATTTGAAAAAAACCCCACCTAAAACCATTCATAGGTCTTCATCCTTCTTGTGTGAGAGCCTGGTCCCAAACTTAACTGGAAATCAGTGGATAGAGCTCAAATGACTTTGGAGGGCTGAAGTCATCCGAGATTTAATTTATGCAGGGAATCAATACTCTGCTCCTGAGCTCCGTTGTGCAAGTGAGTACATTATGTGCTCAGAGTCAGAATCTCAGGGAGATGGGAGTGGTAAGATCAGATACAATTTTCTAAATTAATCTTTCTTTTTCCTCTCCTATGTTCAGTTGGAAATTCACAGCACAGTGGTGATGCAGAGGCACAGGCACTGTCCCATGTTTCTGTGCAGAGATGCAGATGATTTTAAAAAGGAAGCATGAACAGACAAGTTGGGAGGAATCGTTCAGCAGGAAAAATGGGCATTGGAAATCTGAAAAACTGTATCATCCCCTTGTCCCCTGGGTTTGGGGACGAAAGAACTTGGAGAGTAGCATGAAAACAAGAGTGGTTTATCCAAAGAGGACAGGGCGAGCCTCAGTGGCAGGAAACACGAGTGGGAAAACCAGATTGCTGTGCAGAGTGTGCCCCTCCTGGCTTCCTACCCTTCTGTGTGCCAGAGAAATTAATCTTTAACAGAATGCCCTGGAGAAGGAGCAACGGGCCTTGCAGTTGCCAGACTCTGGTTTGGGTGGCTGAGAGTTAATCACCAGCCTGGACTGGGACAGGGCACAGGGAGGCACTGCCAGCTGATTGGAGGCAGCTTCTTGGACTGGGTGCCCAGAGCATGGACTGTCTTCTATTCGGATTATCAAAGGGATTTTAGCACTAATGGAAAATTCAGTACTGACTGTTGGGCAGAAATGTCCCTGATGTTAGAAGATAAAAAATACTTTAAAGCAAAATTTCCCTTAAAACTTGTTTTGAATGTCTCCTCTCTTGGAGATGAAGCAGATAATAAATCTCACACAACAAAAATTTGTGGGTTTTTATTTTAATGCATAGATGTATTTTTCTAATTTTATCTTCCATGTTTACTAGTTCACAGTCTTTTTATTTTTTCTTTGTGAAAATGCCCTATAGAAAATTTT
The DNA here is from genome assembly GCA_013399895.1 of Serilophus lunatus. Classification (NCBI taxonomy): domain Eukaryota; kingdom Metazoa; phylum Chordata; class Aves; order Passeriformes; family Eurylaimidae; genus Serilophus; species Serilophus lunatus. The sequence goes on from VXBA01005939.1 coordinate 641,072, forward strand.
CTGTAGGAGTGTTCAGAAGTGTATGCCCTTCATTAAGGTTCAAGGTTATGCCCTTTCCCACCCAGGCAAACTATTACTGTGAGCCTAAAATGAAATTAAAAGTGGGGTAGGTTTTGTGGCCAATCTGCCATATTTGCTGAGCTGAACCAGTGGTCCTACTAGTGATAATTCTCCTCTAAATCCTGCGTGTGGGCTGAAGTTTGACAGGCAGTATTGTATGCCTTTTTTTTTGCTTAGATAAATAGACATTTTTTAAAATAATGCTAACTCCATTTTTTTAATATTCTACCACTTTTGCATTAATCAATTCTTCACTGAATTGGCTTGATAACCACTAACACTGGTTTACAGTAATCTTTAGGTTTTGTAAATCTCAGTATGTAGTGAGGTGGTTTCTTTAAGCTTAAAATGATAATTAATTTATTGTAACTAAAAAGAATCAAAACCTGGAATGTTGTTTTACTCAGAAGGCAGAGGGCTCTGGTGAAGTGTAGAAATGTTCATCGTATAAAAGATATTCTTCAGTTTTCTGCTCTTAAAATTTCATGGAAGGAATGCAGTCAAGGACTTGCCAATTTGGGTTAGACCAGGAACTGCAAAATAAAACCCGACCCAGACAGGACAGTTTTTATTCAGTCCCAAGCCTCTGTTGAAGTGTCTGTTTTTGTTCTACCCCTGGCCCTGTTTCACTCTCCCACCTCTCCTCAAATTCACAAGTTTTTAAATGAAGAGATGTTTCTAATTTAGAAAATTATTTTGGTGTAATGAACTAAAGCAGAGGAGAGGGGACTAAACTGAGGGAGGTCAAAAACCAGATGGAAATAGAAAATCTCAAAACATGTAGTAAAAAAAAAAATCCCCCTTGAAATAATGGAATCTAAATGCTGAAGTTATACATCTGCTCAGCAGCTGTGCATTCCTCAGCCAGAAGTTCTGCTGCAGAAATGGCATTACCCAAGTTTTTCTCCAAGCTTCAAATGCTGTTGTACAATATTTACATCTCTCTGATTCTGTCAGTAATAACCGTAGGAGCCTGAGGTGGAGTGAGGAGAACAGAGTTGCAGGGAAGAGCGGATGTAAGAATTTCTTTTTTTGTTCTTAAGCATCTGTAGTGTGGATGGGTGTTTGCTACAGTGAAATTCTCTGATTTTCTTTCTTGGTCGTTCTTCATAAGTATCTTTATTTCCTCTGACTTAATTTCGAAGTGAAGTTGGTTGCAGGAAAAATAACCCACTAAACCTACATGAAATACTGTTTTGACCATGTTGATGTTCACAAGAATTACTGTTTAGTATTGAGATTTACATATGTTAGAGCAGGTCTGTGAGAAGGGATTGGTTTGAATGCTGCTGTAAGGGGGATTTAGTTCATGTAAGAGCCTAAAATGGAGGAGACTCTTGCTTCGAAGAATTTTAGCCAAAATGTAAAAGTTTGAGGTTATAGATGCCAGGATTTTCAAAAATTTTGAATATTGTTTTCAAACTGTTTCTGCTTTTGGAAGAAGTAATTGTTTACAGGAAGGTATTTTTTCACTGTGTACTTGGACCAACTGAAGATACAATAAATCCCTCCTTCAGGTTGATGAAGGATTGATTGAGAAGCTGTGGGTGTGCTGTAAGTACAGGTCCTAGGGTGTCCTGAGGATTGGAAAGAGCAGGACTAGAGCTTGGGGCTCAGCTACCAGGGAGTGTGGGCAGAGGGGCAGTGGTGTGGGTTTGAGCCCAGAGCTCTCTTCTAACAGGGTTTGTTACCTGGGGAAGGACCAACAGAACTTGCTGATTTCCTTCCTATGTATATAACTGCACAGCACCTCTTCCCATATCCTTCCATCCACAAGTTACTTCTCTGTTGTCACTGTTGGTTTTTCCCTCCAGCGCCTGTACCTTTGTCGTGGTGTGAAATGAGGTTTCAGGCTGTTAAAGTGCAGCCAGTGTGAAGTTTCTCTCTGCACAAACTAAGCTGACTACTTTATTTGGGTTTCACCCCGTTTCCCATGTGTTATGGAAAAGGTGGGGCACAACCAGGAGAAATGGGAGGTCTGTGTGCAGTCACATGGCTGCAGCCTTGTTGGGATCAGAGAGGGCATGGCTGGAGTGCTGCAAGGGCTGGGTGTGGGACCCCAGGAAGGGCAGGATGGAACAGTGAGGAGTGTTAGGGTGTATTTTGTTGTGACAGCACCATGGAAAGCCATGAAGCTCTGCCTTCTGGGTGGCTGAGGTGTCATCTGGGAGCTGTGGGCCAGGATTAGCAGCAGGTCAGGATGGGTGCTGTTGGTGGGTATGTGACAGCCTTCTGTGGTGACCTGACTGTCTCAGTGAATGAGTGCAGAGCAGTGGATATCGTTCATCTTGGCTTCCTTAGGGTAGCAGCAGTGTCACTTGTACAGACTAGACAAATGGACAGTGAGATAGACTGAAAAATGGGTGAGCTACCAGATTCAAGGAGTTGTTGAACTTGGAGCACCAAGTTCAGCTGGAGACCAGGCACTGGCAGTGTGCCCCAGGGCTCAGTGCTGGGGTTCCAGTGCAACATCTTCATAAATGACTGGATGATGGGACAGAGCACACCCTCAGAAGTTTGTAGGCAATACAGAACTGTGAGGAGTGTTTGGTGGGCCAGGCAGTTGTGCAGCCCCTCACAGGGACCTGGAAGGACTGGAGAAGTGAGCAGGGAGGAACCTCAGGAAGCACAGCAATGGGAAACCCAAAGCCCTGCACTTGTGTCAGGGTGGGTGTTGTGGGCAGGAGGAGGTGGTGTCCTTCAGCTCAGCCCTGGTGAGACACATCTGGGAGGCTCTGGCCGGTTCTGGGCTCCCAGGAAGAGCTGGGCAGGTCTCCCTGTGGCAGGGAGGTGCTGACAGCCTTGCTGGAAGCAGGTGAGCAAGGCAAGTTGTGTTTGCTGTGTTTGGAAATAGTGTGGAAGGGGGAGTGGATTGCAAAGTGGTGAAACTTGTAGCTGATACAGGTGTTGTAAGCTGGCTGTAGCAGTATTGAATGCCCAGATGATAAAATACCAGATGAGGTACAGTAAGTGCAATGTAATTTAATTCAAACAGAGGAAAACCTGTAATAGGCTCTAAATTAGGTATTAACACTTGGAGAGATCTTGAATACTTTTCCAAACAGCTCTTTGCTTTGAGGCTCCAACTTTAAATTGAACCTATCTGCTTATGGTGTTGAAAATGTTCTTTTTCTCCCTCATCTTTTTGGTTGTGTGTTTCCACTTTTGTAATTGTGGCCTGGTAGAAGATTGGATTTGTTTGCTAGTGTAGCTGTAAACTATAAAAAAATCCCCTGGGTTTTCAGTAGTGCCAGCCCACTCTGATACTCTATGAGGGGAGAGGAGGGCCCACACTTCCCTGCTTGCAATCGGCACAGGCTTAAATGAACTTAAGCCAATTTTGAAGCAGCATTCTGTGGTGTAATTGTATGTTTTTTAAAAATGTGATTATGCAGCTATGCACATTCATTATATATGGACATGTATGTTATGTCCTTCTGGTAACACATTTTCAACAGTCACACTAAAACTGGAAGGTAATTGGTTTCTTTTGTTCTGGTTTGATTTTCTTCTTCCCCCAGCAGTACAACTGGGCTTCTTCAGTTAGGGAAAGAGAAACAGCGTAGAGGGATATGGTTAGTGATGGTAATCTATCAAACCTTAAATGAAATTAAGAAGCTGATGAATAGTGTTTCACCACTGGTTTGTTTTTTTCCTCCACAGTGTCAGGGAATGGCAGGTTTACAAGGACAGTAAGGTGGGACGTTTCTTTCCTCACAACAAATACTTCAGCCTAAGAGTCTCTGCCAGAATATGTGGCCGGGGATGAAAGGACTGTGCAGATTCGTGGTCCCATGGGTTGTTGACAGTCGTGTGCAGTGGTGGCAATAGCCCAGTCACTGGTGTCTGGTCACAGATCAGGAGCCACACAGGTTTCTGGACTGAGCGAGGGAGGGCTCTGTTCTGCCTCCTCCCCTGCCTGATCTGGCAGCAGAGCGCTTGGCGAGACATCTGCCACGGAGCAGCAGGGTAATTCCTGGGCCCTTTATCACACCCACGTGCACCCAGGCACGTCAGCTCCTCTGCTCTTGCCTTTAGTAGTGTCTCTAACGCCTACAGCTTTTTTTTTTTTTTATTTTAATATTGCACTGGCACCTAGCTGCCTTCGTTGACACATTCGCCGGGGTTGCTTTAATGATGCTGCCGTCAAACATGAAGGAACATGTTTTGTTGTATCTGCCTTATCTTGAACATTTTCTGTTCAGGTACTTTATTTTGCTTAGTGTGGAAAGATTGATACTATAATTTCCTAAGGACTGGAGCAGTGCAGCCAGGTAGACTTCCATTGATGTCTGCTGGGTGAATAATGAGCTGCCAGATGCAGAGGGCAGTTGTGTGCTGCAGATAAGCAGCCGGGTGCACTCGAAGGGCCAGTTCTACTCCTTGCTCGCACCACCCTTGCCTTTTCCTTTGCAGCAGCACTGGCTGGCACTCCTCTGATGCTGTAGGAATTGAAAATGGCTGAGAGCCTGTTACCCCTTTTCGCCTTTCCCCCTCCCCCCCCCCATTACACGTCACTTCTGGCCAGTGCAGCTGCCGCTGCGGGGGCAGACCAGTGTTGGTGTTGGCATACAGAACAGGAGTGCCCCTTCCAGGCACAGCTCAGGTGTAGTGCACTGTGCTTGTGGGTGAGGCTGCTGTTTGGGAATGTTTGAAACATCTCTGTTTTTTTAATTAGCTTGAATGTTGGTGATCCCATGTAACTTCTTAGTGTATAGCAAGTATATCCCCCTCCACAAAGGAAAAATGGGTTGGTTGGAATCTTTGCTTTTCCCATCCCCACATTCCTCTTTGCTCCTCTTTTGCAGTTGAGTCTTTTGATAGTTTTGTTGGGTGTTTCTGCCTCTGATGTAGTACGTCAGGTTTGGGATTTTGGCAAATTCCTAAAACTTCAAAGACAAGCTTCATGTATCAGCAGGCTCGAAGATGAGATGTCTAGTAAGATTATGGAGTGGATGTCACACAGTTTTCAGGGTGTTGAGCTGTGTTACTGTGCCCAGATCCTTCAGTGTTAGGTTCAGAGGTGCTCAGTGAAGGTGTTCCACCTGGTGAGAGGGACATCCACATACCCTGTCCAGCCAGAGAGACATGATGTTTGGCACCAGGGGATGTGGGAGCGGGGAAATGGATATATTCCTAAGGACAAGGGGAGTGAAATTGTGCAGGACATATGGAGTGAGCCAGGGCAATTCCATTGGGAAAAGACAGAGACCAGAACAGAAGGTAAATCTGTAGGAAACCAGGCCTTCCTACATCTGCTGCTTGTTGTGCAATTTGTTTGATGTGTGATAACTTTTTCTTTTTTCCTCTGAATGAAGAGGAAATTTTGAGATGAAAGAATCACTTGAGTTTTAAGAACCAGAAATATCATAGGTGTGTGTTTGGCATCACTGCCAGGGCAGAAGGGATCAATTCAGCTGAGTTTTGCCTTTTGTTTTCCTCATGTAACCTTGGCTTTAGTAGAACAGAAGGCACAACAAAATCTTTATATAGCAGGGACAGATACAACAACAGGTGTGCTATTCCCAACTTCCAAGAGTTGGTTGAAAGGAGCATGAAGTGACATAGCATCTGACACGTGAAATGTGAGTGCTCCTTTCTCTGTACTACACTAAGATGGCTCATGGCTATGAATGGAGAAGGATATCTGAGAATTAAATATTCTTTAAAAATGTGGTTTTTTCGAAGAACTGCAGTTGAAACACAAGATTAGCTTTTTGACAGTGGACATAATGGAATTAAATGTGATCATAACAGTGCAGCTGGTATGAGAGAATAATCTAAAAATACAGTGTTGAAATGTCTGACCAGCCCATAGGAGTACCCAGTGTAGCCACATTTATGTATTAGGGTGAATGCAGTCCACACTGTTCCACCTACTGAACCCATTACACTGTAATAGAAAACAGATTCTGTATAAACTGCGTGTTGCAAATTCACTTGTGTTTGAAAATGCTGCATTTGATGAGTGCTCCTCTTCTGCACTGAATTTTCTGTTCCGTGGAAAGTATTATCATCCAGTATCTGTGCTTTTGGAAGGTGTATTAGGAAATATTTTATTCTTGTGCAAAGAAACTTGCCAATACTGTTGAGCTTCTAATTTCAGTTTAGAATGCAGGTTTCTAAAAGTATACTCTAAAAATAACTTTATTTAAGCCAGGAACTTTGGTACATCTTTCAGAAGATTCTGTGCTCCTGGAAGCAGTAACACACAGGCTGGACACAGAGTTCAGAGGGACTGCTTGCCCACAGGTGATGTTACAGTTCAGTGTCTCAAGTGGCACTTGCCAAAGCAGTTGGTGATGTTCACAGTCACATTTCTCATAGGAAATTAAAAAAAAAATTAGAAGTTTATTTAGAATGTCAGGCTCTGTGTTGCTCGTGCACCCAAGAGTTGTACGTACAGAAATTAGAGGACATTTTCCATTTCAATACTCCTTTTTAATAGTACTTTATGTAACCTGTTTTGTCTCTTCTACATCACTGTTTCACCATATATTTTTCTGAGGTCTGCAGCTTTCAAAAAAGCTTGTGATGGTGAAAACATTAAAATTGTTATAAGCAGGAATATTTCCTGACACTGCTTTCCATTTGTTAAAATTAGTTTGCAATGACAACGTGAGTTTAGGGTTGCTGGACTTTCTGGTTGATTTGTTTTGGGTTTTTTTGTTTGTAATCTCTGCTGGCATGAAACTGGTGCTGAACTGAAGCACTAAAGGTATTTGGGAACATCCTTATGAAACATCACAGTGGTGTTTTCTGTCTGCTCTCTTGGGAAACAGAACCCTCAGTAAAACCTGTATACATCCTGGTGTTTTTAGCACAGTGTGTTTCAGCCCTGTTGAAGCCTTTGGGATTACTTTGTAGTTTTAGGACTGTCTTAATTTTCATTCCATGGAGCTGTTGGGTGAAATATCCCAGTAACAGGCCTTGAGACTAAAACACGACCTGTGGGAGTGACTGGGGAAGTTTGTTTTAAAAAAAAGGCACAACAAAGTAAAACTATAGGGAGGATGCTGAGGGTGGAACTGTTACATTTGCCTTCTGAAGGAGAACCAACACTAATAACTTCTTGCAGGCCATTTAATAGCTGTCAGGTAATCGTGTTATGGTGTTTTGAGCTTTAGTTTTAATGTAAACATACTTGCTCTTCCACTTCCAACCAACAATTTGAATAAATTTTATTCCAATGACTAAGCATTATTAAATATATTTTAAAGGAAAAACAGCTGTTAGTTTTTTTAGAATACATGTGACATTTTCTGCTACCTTAAGGTTAATACAGAAATGCTAAGTAAAACAAACAGTGCTTAAAATTGTGAATATCTGATACAAATTGCAAATTGGAAATAAAATTCTGTAGATTGCTAACAGATAAGAGAGGTTCCTGTGTGGAAAATTTCAAAAATCTGAGTTGAGAATCTGAAAGACAAAATGTTATTGTATATGATGCATAGAAGCAAAATTACTTTATTTTGCCTGCTGCAAAGTGAGGTCTTGCAAATATAAGTCTATTTGCAGTAAATAAAATAATTATAAGTGCTCTTATTCTGTAGGTAACAAAGGCATCTACGTAGGGTTTTTCTTCTGATACATAACAAAGAAAAAAATCAATCTTGTGCTTCCTTTGCTAGAACTATAGAGGTAAAGTAGCCAGTTAGTGCTTCTGATCCTCGAGCTGCAATAAACAAGGGTAAGAATTGTTCATAGTGGGAAGGGTTTTGTGTGTATTAGTCTCAGGGTGATTATTTTCATCATCCTGCATACTGTAGTTATTTTTTCCTTATTTAAAGTCTTTGGGAAGCTCCCATTGTAGTGGTATTCCTCATTAGATTCCAGGGGTTTAGGCAGAGCTTCAGTTCAATATCTCAGCATTTAGAATTTGTTCCCATTTTCCAGCTATCAACCAATACAGGGGAATCTGTGAGTGAAGGGATCCTATAGCTAAAGATCCCTCAGCTCTGAATTTGTTTTTGACTTCTTAAGTATATTTAAAGATCCAGGCCCAGAACTTGATGATAGTGAAGAGTTTCTGGCAGCCTTTATAGCTGGCGAGATACTTCTTCACATGAACAGAGTGATTCCACCTTTACAGTGCACACTGGCCAAAGATCTCTTCTTGGTAGATTTGCAAAGGAACTGCCACCCTTAGCAGTGCTTTGCAGTCTCAGATTTAGGTACAAACCGCCTCCAATGGAAGTCGTACAAGAGAGTCTGAGAGCCCCTGGTTCCAACTTGATGTCCTGAAGACTTGCACCCTCCTCAGATACCTTGAGGGCTTTTTCCTTCATTCTGGAGGAATAACATTTGGTGATGTGTTTAATGAGTAAAATTACTTCTGATGGAAAAATGTTTTTCAGGTTTGCACTGTGCTGTCACTGGATTGATTGATTTTTATTTTAAAAATTTTTTTACCCCAAGTCTCTTGTCTCTTATCTGGTCGTATAATGGTGCCTTAGTAATTTCAGTATGTTCAGAATGGTAAAAATCTTGTCTGCTTTGTTTACAGGAAAATACCTTTTCATGGTACAGAGATAGTTGTCTTTGGAGAAAATAGAATGAGACAGTTTATGTGTAAGATGATCTCAGAATGTCCTGTTGAATTGTTCATTTCTCTGTGTGTGTGTAATTCACCCGGTGTTGTTATATCCTAAATAAATTTTTCAAAGTACGGGCATATGTTTAAGTGACTCCGTAACAAAATTGTCCCTTTCGTTCCTGTTCCCGAAGCATCGTTCCAGAAATCTGTCCCACTGGATGGACCGAGCGCGTCGGTTCTTTTCCATGAAAGAAGCGCTCGCTGCTCGCGGGGAAGGCGCAGTCGGGGCGAGTTGGGGGTGAGTTCGGAGGGATCCCTGGGGTGAGGGTTCCTGGCAGGAGGGTTCCCCAGGTTTGGAAGTGCCCGTTCCCGGGGCGGTGCCGTTCGGGGTTCGGAGGGGTCGGTGTGGGCCCCGCGCTCCGGGCGGGAGGCGCTGGGGAAGGGCGGCCCTCGTTCCCGCAGGGTTTGGGTTGGCTCCCAGCGAGCGTAAGAACTTCTTATTAGGAAAGAACTTGGTTTTGAACTATTTTTAGAGATCAGAAATCCTCGTGGCTCCGTTTAATTTCGCTTAGCGGAGCAGTGGTTGTAAGGGCTTTCTGGAAGCAGGACTGTTGTGCTGCAGATACTTGTTTCCTTGAGAGCCAGAAAGTTAATTGTCCCGTGCGCTTATTGCCTTCTCATTTCTCAAGCTGTTACCTGTATTTACAGTGCTATGTAAATGATGGGTAAATATTTACTTTTTCGTGGAGTTCATGTGTTTTTTTGCTTCTTTTCCCTTCTCCTCCCATGGATACAAAATAGCGATTTGAAGTCATGCGTTTTGAAGGTGGTGTGATTTCCATTCCAAGTTCGCACTGCAGGAGTACCAGGTTGTTCCTTGGCAGAACAATGGTTGTGGACTTAGTGCACACTTTTAAAGCTTTCACCATTAAAAAAAATGCAGGAGAATATAATTAAAGCTTTTTATAATAGAACTGTGTTTGTATTTAAAGTTGACTTTGGAACAGAATGTTTTGTGGAATATTTATTGTAGTCGTTACAGGGCAAAGATACAGCTCCATCAGCACATACCTGCTGCTCCTGCAGGGCCATTAGTGTGTCTTGTGGGCTTCTTTGGGGCTGCATAAATATTTCCAGGTAAAAGAAACTAAGGAAGAAATACAGTTTTGGAATTCTGACCAGGATGTGTTCTGGGGTTTGGTGTGTTGTCCTTCCCTTTGCTTTTAATTCAGGCTGTAAATCATTCTGCCAATCACGTGTCCATAAATGTTGACTTTTTTTCCCCTCTACCTTCCGTGTGTTATCACTAACATAAGATAAGGACTCTAGATTTAGTTCAGGAGCTAAGTAGAGCTTTATTCGTGGGAAGGCTCAGCAAGGGCATGAGATAGCACATTTGTAGGAGCTTAAATGGTAAATACTGTATGTCAAGTGCTGTGAAATGTACCGAGCAAATCAGCTGCAAAAATATCTTCTTTGGAAACTGGTTGGAGTCACATTATTTGTAAAATAACTTAAAGCTGTTAGATCATGGGGGTTTTCTTCATGGTGTGCAACCTCTTTGTAGCAAAAGAGGTAAAATGATCCTGGTTGTGGTTAGCAGTGCAGCTCTTTTGTCAAAGGAATTCCTTTTATTCTCCTCTCTCCTCCCACAAATAAAAGCAATCACCCGCTGAAATGCAGAGTGCTCTGCAGTTGTTTTGGTTAGAATGAAACACTGGAAGAAAGTATCTTGTTCTGATGGAAATTCTTTCTGAGAGTTGCTGCTGCTTCATCCCCGAGCCCCTCAAAACTGAAGGGGATCAAACTAATTCTTTCTGTTTCACTGCAGGGAGTCTTTTGTGCCTCTCCCAGTAGAAGGGTCTCTGGTACAGGTTGGAGAGTTTTTCTTCTCAGTCTGAACACGACCAATCTAGTCTTGACTGGTTACTGTCCACAAGTTGAAAATCTGGACATGAATTTATTAGTAAGATTGAGTTTGCCCTAAGATAAATAAAATTTGACTGTAGTAGCACAAATGAAAATGGATGTTGAATCTCATTTTCTTATTAAGACTTTATAGAGTGAAAACAAATTACCTGATCATCTCATGTACTCTTAAGCCAAGTTTTTCTCAGTGTTTTCTCAACTTACTGCTCCTTGTGCTGTAATTTAAAATGTGCTGTTGGTTAATAAAAATAGTGGATTCACAAAAAGCAGTATGCAGTGGATGCAGCTGTTGTTGTGAATATATAAAGGTAATTGATATAAAAAAACACCTCACCTTTTTTGTTTCTGTTCCAGTGTGTACATCTGCAATGGGTTTCAGTGCAGTTCAGATAGTTTCATCATTTTCATGCTGAGATCTTGGTGTGTATCATGCCTAGGAATGAGTAAAGACCTATAAATGCATATATAATACATTTTACTTAGGTGCTTCTGCCAGTTTGGATACTTCAAGCAGACTGTGAAGGTAAAGCCCCTGTGCTGAGATCCAAGGCAAATTAATAGATGCACAACTCTGGGTAAAAGCTTGTCACCACCCCCCAGTTTCTGCCCTAGTTGAGACAGAGCACAGCTGCTGTGCTCCCAGTGTAAGGGAGCAGTGCACATATCTGAATTATGCTGCTCCTGCCCACGCATGCTTACCTTGCAAAATGTTTGCATAGATCTTCATAAAAACACTTCCCTTAATCTGCCGTGGCAAGCAACAAAATTATTTTGGCACTGAAATAACATGGGGTTTGAATTAACAGCCTGGCAAATGGAGGCTGTGCTCTGTGTCTGGTGCTGCTTTTGCTGTGAGGCTGTTATTTGTTCACCTGTCTGACAGGGCAGGGCAATAATGGGTGAGTCTGTGCCTTTCACTTTTACTCTGTTCCATGCAGCAGTTGCGACCAGGCTAAGTCACTTCACTGTGCTGTTCTGGGAAATCCAACCTACCAAAACCAAACCAACCAGCGCTGCATTGGTTATTTGAGGAACCTCAGCCTTTGGTTACATGGGGTACCACCTCTGGGCTGTGACTGCAGGGACAATAGTGGGATCAAGGCCAGACATTTTGGGTTGGGCTCACTGTTCTGCTCCACTGGAACAGAAGTAATAGCCAGCAGAGCTGTGGGCTCAGCCTTGCAGGTCTAGGTCCCCCAGCACGGGAGGGAGACTGATGCACTGCTGGCCTGCAGCAGAGGGGCTCCAAGCCCAGGTGTGTTTGCTCAGCCTGCCAAGGCCCAGGAAGGATGTTTGTTGTCTTCAGCTCCCTGATGGGTGTTGCAGAGGAGGTGGAGCCTGAGTCTTCCCAGGAGTGCACGTATAAAGGATGGTAAATTAGTGGTTGCAAGTTGCAGCAAGGCAATTTCTTAACTGGATTGAAAGAAATAATTAAAATGGTGAGGTACTGGGGCATGTTGCTGTGAGAGGCTGCGGAACTGCCTCTCTTGACACGTTCAAGACATTACTTGTTAAAGTCCTGAGCAACTGAACATTGAATTCAGCCTTGTGTTGGGTAGGAGGTTGAGCTAAGTGTATTTTAGAGCTCTCTTCCAACCTTTGAGAGTTGATGGTTCTATCTGACAGCAAAGTGGGGCTGCCAGTGTGAAGTCACCTGGTTCTCCAAAGCTGTTCCAGGCTGTGTTTCTAACCCAGTCTAACAGGGTTAGAGTTGGTGAATGGAGGGCTTGACCTTGTGTGACACCAGCTATGTGACTTTATCTGGCTACCTCAGTTAAATTTTGATTTGTAGTGTGTATCAGGGTGAAAATGAAAACTGGAAGTTGCCACCATCTTCCTTCTGTTACTGGGAGGGAAGAACTCAGCTGACAGATGTGGCACTGAGTGCTGGCCCTTTCCTTAGGGTCAGGCTGGAGGGCTTTTCCAGTAGAACTTTCTTTAGAAGGAGACTTAACCATTTGTTTTTTCTTTTGTTCACTTCTAAAATTAGTTACTTACAGCTAAGTTTTGTTTATTTCAGATGGCCTGCGTTCTGATTTTCTGAAGGTCTAGGTTGGGGAATGAAAAACTATGTAGACTGTCTTTTCTGTTTATCCCTCATTTGTGGTAGTCTTCTATTCCCTGATGGAAGTCTGTCTTTATACAGAGAACTGAGCCAGGAGAGCTGCCAAATGGTGTAGTGCTACAGGCTATCTGAAAATCTCCATCTGAATGTTTTGTCAGTGGGAGCTGTTGGGTGGATGCCCAGCAATTTTTTTTTTATTTTTTTTTTTTTTAGTCTGACCACTTGGTTTTCTAAATAGATTTGGGCTCCTATTTTATTTTAAATCTTAGCATTTGTATTAGCAGAAGTAACTGTGCATAGTCTTGTGGTACAATAAAATGAAGGGTGTTTTTGACCTGGGAAAGATAACATAATTCCATGGATGTTAAAATGTTGTTTGTTTCAAAGAGCATATTTGAAACAATGGAAAGACTTTAAAAAATGTGGAAGTTCTGAAGTGTTTCTTCTGTCAGTGTTAGATTTGGCAGTGGTTTGCAAACATGACAAACAATTTGCCAGGGAAGGAGTAACTCTTAGTGTGCTTCTCATGAGCCCCCTGGTTTTTCTGCAAATGTTAATATCCAATTGTAGGATGTAGAAGGGGGGAGTTTATTTTACAGCGAACTGTAAGTAGTTTTCTTCCTTCCCTTTGCAAGGTGGATATGAAATGGCTACAGGTAGAACTGCTGGCCTGTAAGCAGATTTTTTCACTATAAATATAGTTGAAAATGGGTAGTAATTTTTTTTTCAGCATAAATTTATGCATAATAAGGTTTCCAAACTCAAGAGAAGACAATGGTATAATTTCTGTAGTAACATGTAATAAACTCTGATGGATTTTGTATTGGTGTTCTGGCTTTCTGCAAGTCTTGTACAAAAAAAATAATCACATTATTTTTCCAGTTGGATTTTTCTTGACTGTTATTCAATGTGAATGTTATCACTCAACTCCACAGAACCCTTTTTGTGTTAACCTTTTTAAATCAAATTGTTAAATAAACGCTGTTGGAACTTGGTAGAGGAGGAGAAACCTTAAGGCAAATTATTAAACTAGAGAAAACTCCCCGAATACTAAAGGCAAAAATCTTTTCCCCCTGTTCTTTGTATTTCTTTTTTTCAGATATCGACTGTATACTGGCATTAAGATCTCTTAGCCTGTTCTCTTTTTGCTACTTCTTTCAATTTTGACAGTTTGAAAAAATCTCTGGGCAAGTGTTTCACCTCCCTCATTGTAAAAAATTGCTCCTTGTGTCTCATCCCAGTCTCCCCTTGTGGCAGTGTCAAGCCCCTGCCCTTTGCCCTGTCGCAAAGGCCCTGCAGAAACGTTTGTGCCCGTGTTCTCTTGCTTGTTTACCTTGTGCCTTCACAGCACTTGTGCAGCTGTTACTTCTTTGCTGAGGCCTGGTTTTTACCCCCCCAACCATCACTGTAAGGTGGAAATCTGAACATCTGAACACTGAGTGTGTTTCTTGCCTTTTATTTAAAACTGCGCATTTCGCATCTTCCTTTTAGTTACTGTTTTTAATTTATAGCAACATCAGCGAGAACCAGGACGTATCTGTGGACTGGAAAGCTTTCTCAACTATGGCTGTAGCTTTATGGAGACTCAAAGTATCGTGGAAATGCAACTGTGTGTTTTCACTCGGTGTTTTTTTGCTGTTTTGTTTTCTGGCTTTAAAAAACCAGACCATTTCCTTGGAATTTTGGTCTTTCTACTGTGTCTCTTGGCTTTGTTTTTGTGTGTCATTTAAGTTTGATCAATTTGAATAACATTACTGTCAGAAAATAGCAGTGATCTTGCAGAGAATTAGCTAAAGAAAAAGTGAAAATTGTTCCTTTGCTGATACATTCTTTGTAACAGCTGTGGGGGAAAATTTTCTCACATAAAAAGTGGCTTTTTTATATTTTTAGTAGCATCTAAAGAAGCCTTTTTAAGGAGGGTAAGATAAAGATAGTAAGAAAAATGTAATAAAGATAAGAGTAGATTATATGCAACTTCCCATTATAATTGTTGTGTGGTGTTCCTTAGTACTGCAGTAGCTGAAATTTAGCAGTTTCTAGATTCTCCATAAAGTATTTTAGCTTCACTTGCTGACAGTGGCTTGGAAAGCTCTTTATCTGCTCCTCTCCATCCTGTTCGAAGTATCAATATTCTTAGTTATTTCGGTTTTGCAGGCTGTCTTCCTACATGGGCTGCTGGTCACCTTTCCCTTGTGGTGACCTTTGAAGCTGGGAGAGGGTGGGTCCTTGTTCTTCCTGCTTGTCTGGCTGGACCTTTGCAAGTCTCACCTCTCAGCTGGGACAGAAGGGAATCAATCACTTCATCCTGCCAGCGTTCTCACCTTACTTGCTGTAACATGGGCTCTAAGAGGATCTGCATCATTCAAGTTACCAAATGCCTTTTTTTTTTTCCTGTCCTCCCCCTGCCAGAGGCAGACAGAGAGTTCTGAGGCTGCTTTTCAGTTTGTCAGTTCTAGGATCAAGTTAAAAGTAGTGTGATAAGAATTAGATATCCAAACTGCTGCTATTTTTCAGTATCTCAAGAATGTTGCTCTTGAGATATCTTAAAATATTTTCCAATTTTAACAAAGAGGAACTCTAAACAGCTCCCAGGTTATTGAACAGAAGAAAACACCCCCTCACAGCCAGCCAAGAAGATCCTCCCATGCCAAACCAGTTTGCTGCACTCTGCATAGAGCTGATACTGTCATTGTACAAATTGCAAACCGTCGGGGTCTGTTGACAAAGAGATAAACCTTACCCCCAGTGAGTCTGTGTGCTGGGAAAGCCCAGCAGCTTCTCCCCCATCAGGAGAATTCTTGAATACTTCAGCTTTCGGAGCTGTTTTCAGGAATGTGTATTGGAGGCTTGCCTCCTCTCCCTCCCGTGTTAGCTCAGGAAGCACAAAATAACCCAAGGCCATTTTCTGCCTTTGCAAGCCTTGGCAAGAGTTAGCAGCCCTGTCCAAGGACACTGTCAGGAGTTCTTGTTTTGGGTCGTGCCTTTCTGTGTGCCCTGTCAGCGTTGTTTCCTCCCTCGGTTCCCCATTCCCTTCTCTGGCTTTAGGGAAGGCCAAGGCTCATACAGGCTGATCTGCATGGAGTTCTGGTGGTTTGGCAGGCTAAAACTCACTGAATCGGGTCCCTGAATTGTCATACAGCATTCTGGTTTACTGGACATTCTGGTTTATTAGAGACAAAAACCTGCAGAATTTCTGGATCTCACCTTATTTCCAGACATACATGCACAACCAAAATATATTACAGCATCGTGAGCTTGCCCTTTCCTGTGTTTCCTGTCACTCTAAACATTTTTTTTTTTATTCTTACCCCAGATATTCTTTCTATATAAGGATGAGTTAGGATATGGAGATGCTTATGTTACACTAATGGCAGGCATCTGCTCCAGTGACTGCCAGAACATGATTGCATGCTGCTTTGATCAAGATTTAGTTGCATTGCTTAGATCTTTCAAGTTCTGTTTTCTTTTTAAATATAAAGAGCTGTAAGCTTGTTATTGAGTTGTTGTGTGGTTCTGTTTAAATATACTCAAATATTTGTTCTATTTTAGTTTTGAGAATATACTGATGTTAGAAGGAATGTGCAAGAGTACTGCTTTTATTCAACAGAACTTCTCTTTAAACATGCTAATTTATTTCTGCTCACTTTAGTGACTCTTATTGTTTTATCTTGCGACTCTTCTAGAGACAGCAAAAGTAAGTCAGGCTTTCCAGACTTCCTTGTGTGCTTGAAAGCTGTTTCCTGATTTGTAATCACAAATACTTGAATAAATCACTTGAAGTAAATGCAGGGACATCCTTTCTTTTGCAGAATCTTCCAAAAATTACCCCATGTTTGGCCCAGGGCTGATGGCTAGGAAAGCTGAGCACTGGAGTGGGGCAGTGTTGCTGAGCCTGCTGCTGCATGGCTGGGTAATTCTGGGTCAACTGCAGCCATTTTCAAAGCTGTTTATAAAAAGTTGGAAGGTTGTTTCATTCTTCCAGACATTCTGTGGTTTATAAGGAAGGGATGTTCTTTTACATTCGGAAAAAAAAGGAACATTGAAATTGCTCCTCCTCGACTTTGTCATCTTACAGATTTGGAATCCATAGCCCATACATTTTTCCTGCAGTTGTTTTTTTTCCAACAAATCTGCATTTCAGATTTGAGCAACCAGATGTTGTCATGACAGTGTATATATATTTTTTTTCTTTTTACAACCTTAACTGTATGTATGCTCATGGGAGTTTTAATTTATCTACATTAGTGTAAGAAGAAAACAGAGACAAAATATAAATAATCAACCCATGCTTTGTAAAACCCTTCAGGAAAACACAACTTTTTTCTGTTGTTTGCTTGCAATTTGTTCTTGTACAGACTTTCACCTTCATCTGGATAACAAAGCTGCTGTCCTGAACTGGGATTCTTTTTTATTTTCAGTGAATACTCTTGGAAACTGCCCAGTGTTGAAATCTATCAGCACTTGCAAGTGCCTTGCATTCTTGTCAAACAAGGAATGCTGAAGTTCCAGTAAGTCATTAGTGTGCTGAAAAATTGTTTCTTCAAGGAGGAAGGAAATTCAATGGCTTTCTGGTTCAGTGGAAATTGTTGTGCTGCAAAGCCCACCTGAGGACTGACCCCTCAGTTACATGGGTATCTATTTAAAATACTCTAAGGGGAGCTCCTGCTTGTGAGGTCTGTAAGCCATACACAGGTTTCACTGGAGCACATACCTACATGTGCCTGAGTTCCTGTTCAGCCCAGTGGAGAGATGTCAGATGCCTGAAGTCATATTGAGCTTTAACACACCAATAAAGAAGCTACCAGTGTTAGACATTTTGCTGGTTCTTTTATTTATCTGTTAACCCTGGTACTTTCTTAACAGTTTAATACAGACCAATTGGCTCAGTGTAGAGAGGGACAGAGGTTACCTCTGTATTCAAACTCATTTTCCCGTTTTTCCTTGGCTAAAATAAAAAATTTTTTCACTTACTTGAGTAGGAAATGAAATAATTAAGCTCAGAGAACATACAAAGATGCTCTGTTTTCCTTTCTGCCAGGAAAAAAAAGGATCAGCAATTACTTAAGGAAATTCATAATTTAAAGTGTATCTGCAAAACTTCTTTTAGCTTTTTGTTGAAAGATATGTTACATGGTGCAATAATTTATACATCAGATGTAGCTCTACTTTCATCTTTTTTCAAAGGTCTTTTTTAAAAAAAGTGTAATTATTATTAATTAGCCCCAAATGGGAAAGCGATTGAATGATAAAAGATCTTCATGTGCTGGTCCATGCTCCCATGGAACTCTGTCTCCAATAATTTCCAAGTGGTTCTGTGTGTGGGGAGCTCTGCTTGGTTGGGCAGAGCAGCGTGTGTGTTGTTTTCAGGTTTGAGGAATTCTGCTTGGGATTGTTCTCTGTTCGTGGTCTCTGAGGCAAAAGGAGACCAACAGTGTGCCATAAATACTTAACTGTGCCTTTAGAAGTCTTCTCAGAACGGGGAATCCACTGCATCAGGGGTGAATCAGCCTGTAATTGATAACTCTTTAAAGTTATTTCCTGTTTGAATTTAGATGAGACTCAAATGTCAGCTGCTGGCTCTCTTGCCTCCAGTAAATAGAAAAAGCTGCTGGAGTAAGAGGGTTTTGTTTTTTGTGGGTCTGTTTTTGTTTTGTTTTGTTTTTTTGTTAGAAGACACATTAAAGCAACAATGTCAAGTATCTGAAGTTTCCTGCAGCAGCACAAGCTTTCCAGAATTAAAATAAGCATGAATTTTAAAAAAACTTTATTGAACAATAACTATCACAAATGCTTCTCTGGTGGTGTCTGTCCATGTTGATGGAAAAGATTTCCTATTAGTTTTCATACCACTCTGGAACACAGACAGTAAAGTCTATCTTACTTTCTCTACCTCCCAAGAATAAGATGACTTCTCATTTGGCGTGTATTTTGCTATAAAGCATGTATTAAAGCTGTGGTCATATTTAGGGAGTCTTCTGCAACCTCAAGTATGCTTAGTTGGCTAAAGCACAAATTGTGACTTATTTTTTCCTTTTGCCCTTTTTTCCATGAGCTTTGTGCTCATCTCTGTAGAAGTGACATGTCTTCAGCAACTGCAGCAGCAGCAGCAGGGACTGATCACTTGGGCTCATCAGGTCCATCTTGGCAACACCATTTCGTCCACAACTTTTGGGGTGGTGCCTTGACTTGTAAATTAAGGTGTGAAACTGTGCGTGAGGGAAGGCAGCTGTCTGTTGGGTTTGTCAGTGTGTGTCAGTGTTGTCAGAGCAGTTCAAGGTGTGTTGGAGTTCTCAGCTCAAGCAGATGGGTGGTAGCACAGCTCTGGTGCCTGTGGAGCTTTGCTGACAAAAACCTCTCCCTGGCTGAAGAAGCTGTGGATTTAATTTAGCCATTCTCTTTAAAGTCCTTTTCTTTTTGAGGATACAGCCCATGTTTTTTTGGTATTTGTTCACAGAAGGTGGTGTTGCTGTATGAAATGAACCTGTTCCCGGGCAGTTAACCAGAAAAGATCTGCATTGTTCTCTGCAAGTGGGCTGTCACCACTTTGTACCACAGTTTTTTATTATGGCTTTGCTAGGAGGGGGGAAAAAAAAAGGCAGCAGCTCAGTTTTTGTTCAAATCCTTGTTGAGAGCACAAGTACTCCTGTCCATTTGGAGAGGAGAACTTGAGATGACATGAACTGGAATTCTTCACCATTACTTCCAAATATATAAATTGGTAGGAAATGCAGGAGGCTAGATTAGGTATTAGGTAACTGTACAGCATGTCCAAGAACTTGGTGTTGAGTCTTTCTGCCCTGTGTTTGCCTGTGCCCTTCAGGTCTACTCTGGGTGTAGTAGTTCAGGCATCTCTCACTAGGAATCTTAGGTCAAATTGAAAGGGTCCATGATTTGGTGGCCAAGGAAAAGCAGGCAGTGCAACATTGTGGTGCTCTAAATGAATAATTATTAGACTTAGTAGCTGAAGTGGCTGAGGATCTTTGAACCCCCAGTTGTCTGCAGTGAATTATCCACGTGTGTTATTTGCTGCAGGATGCAGCATTGCCTTTAACCTGTTCACCTCAGCTGGGGCAGATGTTGAGGCCATGATGGCCCAAGTTTAGACTTGCAAAGCCAATCCTGTATCATCATGCAAACAGTAAGGATGAAAATTCTGTTGAGTAAAGGATACTTCAGCAATATCCAGTGTGTTTTATTACTAGAGATTTTTCTTCTAACTGTGCATCAGGCACAGCATTGCTGGCTGGTTGGGGGAGGTGATTGTCCTGCTGTGCTCTGTGCTGGTGTGGCCTCCCCTTGAGTCCTGTGGGCAGTTTGGACACCACAACACAAGAAGGATATAAAGCTCTTAGGGAATGTCCAAAGGAAGGCAAAGAAAATGGGGAAGGGCCTTGAGGGGAAGGGTGTGAGATGCAGCTGAGGGCACTTGGTGTGTTCAGCTGGAGAAGAGGAGACTGAGGGGGAGACCTCATTGCAGGGACAATTTGTTTGTGAGGGGAAGAAGAGGAGCAGGAACTGATCTCTTCTCTGTGGTGACCAGGGACAGGACCTGAGGTTGTGTCAGGGGAGGTTTAGGTTGGATATTAGGAGATTCTTTCCCCAGAGGGCAGTTGGGCTTTGGAACAGGCTCCCCATGGAAGTAGTCAGAGTACCAAGGCTGACAGAGCTCAAGAAGCACTGGGACAGTGCTCTCAGGCACATGGTGTGACTCTTGGCATGGTCCTGTGCAGGGCCAGGACTTGCGCTTGGATGATTCTCGTGGGTCCCCCCCAGCTTGGAATATTCCATGATTTTAATTTCCCTAATTAACTTTCTTCTTCCCCTGAAATAACGCTGTTTGAAGAAATTTCAGGGACCAAATATGCAACAAGTCCCTAGTACAAACATTTTAATGAAAGAGTTCTGATTGCGTAATTGCACCTTTCTGATGTGTAACCACTTCTACCAAAAGAATATGACTTATGTTTTATGGGGATAGTATTCAGTTGTATGAATATCAAATTGGTCTTATTTGCCATCTATTTATTACTACCCTGTAAACAGATGAAGGAAAAAGTCTCCTTGAGATACAATCAAATGCTGCCAAGGTGATTTCATACGGTTTTCTGGATTATAAAGTACTCTCTCACTTTATATAGAGAAAGGTGGGGGCGGGGGGAGTTGTACCATTGAATTACAAAAAATGGGAAAACATTTAGTTCTCTGTCTTTGCCAAATACTTGCCATTGTTTCTAGGACTTGTGTTAATTGTGGAAAGCCAGAACATCCCTATAGAGCCCTGTGGAACATTGTGCATTAGAAGACTGTGGGATTATGACTGTTTGAAGTTTTATTCAAAAGTATCTATGAAAATACCTAAATACCTAAATTTTAGATACCACACTTGGACCAAATGTCTGGAATAATTTGAAATATTTTTATATGCCTTTCTCTTTGTTTTGCCATGTGACATTATATAATTAGTGACTTTAAAGAAAGCAGGAGACTGGATGTAATGTGGATCTCCAAAGGAGGCACAGATATTTTTCAGCATTCTGTCACCCCAGCTGCTTCCCATTTGAGCATCTTCACAGTGAGTTTTTCCCAAAGAAGTGTTGATAAGTCATAACTAGTCTGAAGGAAAACACTTTGCAGCACATTTTAATAGAATTCTTGATTAAAGTATGACTAACCAGTTACAGAAAGTAGTGTGCATTGTCTTTTTTATCACTAAGGATTGCATCAATAGGAGACTAAATTTAGAGTTCAGTGTATAAATACAAACATTCTTCACTGTGTTCTTATGTGATACACATTGCATGGACTGCATCTCAGTGTCCTTCCCTTGCTTTTTTAGTCACTGCCAGTTTTAAGGTTTCTTGATAGTTGACTGATTCTTTTACTTTACAATGGTGGAAACAAAAGCAAGTTTTAAGGTTTATATGTTTGAACAGAACTTAAACAGATTTTATTGAGTGAGGTGAGTGTTCTGTGCTTTTTTGCTTCTAGTGCCAATAGGATTTTGGTTTCAGTACAGGCCGTTTAATAGAATATGTGTGTTTTTATGACCCTAAGGGGAGAAAAAAAGTTCAGCTTTGTGTTTGTGCCAGCTGGTAACTTATGGACCTAAAGGTTTCCATGTTCTTTTTGAATAGTCCTCATGGCTGACAACTCAACTGTGTGATGGCTGACCTTCCACTGTGTTCTGTCTGTCAGACCCAAGAGGGGAAAGCGTTGTGTTTTCAGTGTTCTGTTGTGAAAGACCAGGGTATGGCACAGTCATACGTGTTTGTTTTGATCGTGGGCAGAAACGCTTTTGAGCTAAGAAAGAAGTGTTTTTATCAGTTTTCAGAAGAACATTAATTACAAGGACTCTTAGTGCTTAAAGTCTGTTTAAACTGCCAAAAATGTCTATAGATAAGTTTGTATTCTCATATCTGAATGAAAACGGTTTTTTTTAGCTCCAGCACGTGTTGTGTTGGTTCCCCCAGGAGTGTTACTTTACCCCCTTGAATTTTAAGAGTGTAGTCCATGTACTTTTGTTGTAGGATAACTTGTGTACTTGATAGGTCTGTTCATGGTAAGGGCCTTCAACCATTTGGTTATGGGAGGTGGTGTCGTTATTCTCTAAAGTTTCTTTGGTATATAAAACTAATTTCCCCAATCTGAGTCTGTTTTGCCTCTGACATTAATCTGTGAGTGATCTCTCCCTGTCCTTATCTAATGCCACGAGCCTTTTGTTACATTTCCTCTCCTGTTTAGCTGAGGAGGCAGTGACAGAGTAGCTTAGGTGGGCACCTGGCATCTGGCCTGAGTTAGCCCATGCTATTAAAAAATTCAAAAATGTTAAGTTTAGAAAGAAAAGAAAGTAAATATTAATGCCACCCAAACAAAGGTATAAGGCAACGTGATAGAACACTAGTGTATTTTTGAAATTGTTTGCTCTATAGTATTTTGATAGACTGTGATATTTTCAAGATGCAACAGAATTTTTTATATAATTTTTCTTTTTAAATCAAAGGGTTCCTGAAAATGTTTCTCACCTTTTTAATTACTCTGTAAAAAAGACAAATTGAAGAAATACTTGACCTTTTGCAGGAATCTTAGGGGAGGGAGAAAAGGATCACCTATCAGAATGAGCTCTAATATGTCCTGCGGGACAGGCAGAAGCTGAATTTCATTGGCTCTTTTGTCAGAGAGAAATTGCAGTCTGGGCTGCATTCCCAGGATCAGTATTATGATAAGAATGTGCGCCTCAGAGTCTGTGTGCCAAGCGATCAAATTTTATTGTTGCTCCCATCCACACGAGGCAACCTCTCAGCCAGGTGGCAGGTATGGCCCAGCAGGGCCTGGGGCACGTGGGGAGGGTGACTGTGAGATTTGCCTCGTGGCTGAGCAGCACAGAGCCTGGTTTGGGCTTTTTCGGTGAGTTTTTGCAACTTGGGAAGGCCTATGAAGTCAGTGGTGTCACAACTAGACCTGTGTTTTCAGGGATGTCAAATGTAGCAGCAGGTTGTTAATTGTGGGGCCAGTGTGTCGTCAGCATCCCAAGGGGAAGCCGAGTTTGTGGTTGGAGGAGCTTTGGGTTGGGTACCTCCAAAGCTGAGCTGAAACGGTTGAATTCTACGTCTGCCTTGACAAGCAAAGTTACCTGTAAGAGAAATAGCTTTGGATACTTGGGGAGCTGTGGGATTTGATGAAGAGAGTTGCACAGCGAAGGCTTTGGCCCCAGGTGTTATTGGACAAACCCTTACAACTCACATTCTGACCTGACCTCTCTGCACTGGATGAACTGGTGGCTTTGATTTGTCACCAGTGCTACAGGCTGATGGCTTCCTTCTTGAGGGTGCCCTGCCATGTAACTGCTTTTCTTTTAACAGCAAGCTGTTGTCAGATTCCTTTTAGCTCCAAAGACTGGAGAGTAAGCTGATTTTTCGGCTCCTGGCTGACTGGATCAGGATGACTGAGAGGAATACTGTGCATTCAGTGGGAGCACAGAGCCTGCTCTGGAGTCCTACAGGTGGCTCCGGGTGGTGCAGTTACATCAAAATACTGAAAGATACTCTCTAAGAAATCAGGGAGCTCAGACTTTTTCTGCTGTAGGAAATCGCATCTGCCAGGGCAAAGCAAAAGCCTGGTGGAATTTTCTGGCCCTATTGCCGAGGCTCGTGCCTGGATTCTCATGGCTGCAGTCATGAATTCCTTGTGTCACTAGGTGCCATGGAGAGGATGGTGCACAGTGGTTTATGCAAGTCTGTGTCATTCTGGAAAATGCATTCTTCCTGTGTGGTACTGCACGGTCCCACCTAACTCAGGAATTTATTTGTCCTCTAATACTTCTAGATATGCCCTGGGGCAATGATTTTTCAGGAGCTTGATGGTGTAGAACATTTGCACTTCAAGTGAAGATGATGAGAACAGAATCACATAACAAGGGCAGGGAGAGTGCCTGCTTAGCTGTGAAACTGTGCTGGTCCTTCAGATGCTGCCTGCTCAGGCTGTGTGCTCAGAAGGGAAACCTTGGGTTCTTCTGGGCACAGATTCTCCCCTTTCATGTAAATGATGTGAAGAATCCTCTGAGACCTCTTGTGTAGACAAGTTGTTCAAGGACCTGGAAGAGCAGCTGCCTTTGTTCTGCAAACAATTGATATCACTGTGCTAGGCCTAGTCATTTTTATCTTCCAGCTGGTAATGTTCCTGAAATGGCAATTTGGTGTCAGTAAGAAGAAAGTTTTATGGCTTGGATAGAGAAGCATTTTTTTCCTCAAAAAAGAGGAAAAGAAGGACCTGACTTGAAGAAAGTCAGTTGCAGGTTTTTAGGGTTTTTAAAAACTGTACAGATTTGTCCTATGTTTTTTGTCAGACTGGAAATGGAAGGTCAATCAAGAGTTTTTTCCATTAGTGGCAGCAGAACTGATTCATTACCTGCCTACACAACCACCCAGCCAGGTTAGTACTAAAATTAACCAGTTGATGTTTAAGTCTCTGTTACTCCTGTATGCTTTCTTGTTTCCTTCAAGCTATTTCAAGGTAGTGTTTCTGAAGTTCTGATAAACTCCTCACAAAGTATTAAGAATTCTTTTTGCCATCAAGGATCCGTGAAGTAATGGATAAAGACAGCAAAGTGTATAGACTTTCCAAGAACAACCTGGAAGAGCTGGGGGGATAAGAGCTATCCTGAGAGTTTTGGCCAGATATATAGGAAGGCCAAACCCACTGCAAGACAGTGAGGAGTTGTATGACACAAAGCACTTGAATGTTGTGTAATTCCTTGCATTTTTAATACCTTGCAAGAATAACTGAATGATTGTTTACTAAAACTCAAGAGAATGCAGATGTAAGATTAATTTTAAAAATTAGCCTTGATCAGGGTATTTGTGGGTATTTTACTTGAATGATTTTGAACAATTTTGGACTAGCTTGCCTCAAAGATCAGATGAATGTGCTTGAACCATACCTCAGGCTCTTATTTCCCCTCTTGCTACCTGGAAAACTTGGTGTTGAGAGACTGGAAAGTGATGTGCTTGTTCAACCAATTCATTTTATTTCGTATATCAGTCTCATTGAATTTGGAAGGGCTGGTTGTTCAATGAGATGTTCATGCTCACGTGCCTTCTGTTCCACAGACAAACCCAGCGAGCCCCACATTTGCCACAGACAGTGTGATGTTTGATTTCCCCAGTGTGCTGTGAGGGTTTTTCTCACATGTAAATTTGTTGCAAAGGGATTCCTTAATAAATTCATATCTTTGGATATGAACTTTGAAGTAGGATTTGGAAATTTGATATGACTACCTTTCCCTTTACAATTCTACTCATATTTCACAGCTGTAGTAGCCCTGTGAAAGCAATATACTCACTATTTTTCCAAATTTCCCTAGCTTACAGCAACTCTGGCTAAGTGTTCTAGTGGCATACAAGAGACTGTTAACTAAAGCATCTTCCAGGCTGCCATGTGGGTCTGCAGTGCATTTTCAGTGTGCATATATTTCTAACAAGAAGCCCATTGCTTAGGACTATAGTTTACCTGAAAAGGAATAATTCTGCTTGTGAAACCTCTGCCGTCTGTGGTTAACAGAGCCGTCAGGTGCCACGAGCTCTGACACTGCATAAGGAGACATGTCGTGAGCATCACATGCTTCTCTCCTTTTCCCCTTTGCTCCCACCCCGAGTCTCAAATGCTGAAGGTTATTGCCCCTGTTTTGTTTTGGGATTTTTTTATTTGACTGTTTGTGAGTTATCACCCTAGCCCACGTCTGTGCCATGATCTGAATTCACAGAAACTTTAAAACAAGTTTGGCTTCAAACTTTGCAGTAAAGGTGTGATCAACTGAACAGCCACCCTGCAGAAGTGACATGCTGATGGCTGGAGGAAGTGAAAGAGCAGGAAAGAAATAACTGGCATCTGGAGTGAATATTTAACCCGTACTTTGTACCAGTGAATCTTTGTATGATCATGTACTTAATTGTAATTGAATTACTTTAACTGTTACATTACTTGAATTGAAGTTGTTTTCCAAACTTATGTTCCTTAAATACATACTGTATTTAACAAGTAGCAAGGTCCTTTGAGGAGAAAGTTATAATTTAGGATGAATAAAATAATTCAGCTGAAAACTGGTGAGGCAGCTGAGGCAAAGTGGGAATGAATTGATGCAGCAGAGTGCAGAGAAAGTCAAGTGCCAGGAAAGTTTTTGGCATCAAAAGAAGAGACAGGTAAGGGAATGAGTTGGATGTGGCCCTGGCACTGAAGAAACTGGAAGTACTGAGAACAGAAGCATTAACTAGAGATAAGTGGTAAGACAAGAAAAAGGAATCCACAGCCTGAGATTGCACTTCAAGGCAAGTCAGTCTGACTGGGGCTTTGCCACTCGAGTCCCTGCTGTCTCTCTGTCTTGCTTAGAGCTGCTGGTTCCTACCCTCTGCACCCTCCCAAACTCTCCCCTCCTGAATGAGGTTTAAATCAATTTATTATGCTGACTGTTCTGCCAATGGAAGAAAATCTACATTTTTTGAGTTAGTAGGTAGCTACTGTATTTGTGTAATTCAGGCTTTTATTTTCACGGCCTGAGTGCTGATACTTTTCTGTCAAAACTACATGAAGAGCTCAAATTTAATCTTAGAACAATTTTTAGATAAATCTGGATTTAATATGTATCTAGTGACAAGCACTGTGAGGCTCTGTACTTTTGAATTTCTGCGTCTTTTGGTTTTTGAAGTAAATACCAAGTTCTGATAAACTGAAGGTAGAGTTTGCAATAATTTATTCACTTGTTTTATTTTGTTCTTGATAGCACTTGCCTGGAAGATGCCATCAAGAATGGCACTAAACATTTTGATAAACTTACATGTTAATAATGAAGCATTTTGGATAAGTGTATAAAATCAATATTTAACTAAACTGATTTTTATAAAAGTAAGTATGTTCTCAAGTAGCATTTTGTGCTGATGAAGTGGACTAAGTAGTAACACAGTGAGTTCTTTCCCATAATTTAATTATTATCACTAATTTCAGTCTCTGATAGAGGTTTTGTAGTTTCCCTTTTAGAAAAGGAGGGAGATGAGTTTGGAACTGACACA
Source organism: Serilophus lunatus (assembly GCA_013399895.1). Classification (NCBI taxonomy): domain Eukaryota; kingdom Metazoa; phylum Chordata; class Aves; order Passeriformes; family Eurylaimidae; genus Serilophus; species Serilophus lunatus. The sequence goes on from VXBA01005939.1 coordinate 668,223, forward strand.
AAAATCCACTAAGTCATGAAAGAGTCTGTGTCTGCATTACCAAGCTGTGTGGTGTAATGGGATCAGAGCTGTCAGGTGCTGAGAACCTGGCATGCATGTTATACAGGTGGTGAGAGTTTTATTTCAGGCTGGTCCTAGTCTGATTCTGTGGCTGAATTCCTGTTGGTGGTTGGAGCATGTACAGTGTGCACCTGAAGCTCATTCTGTGGGCTAATTTTATTCAAGGGAAATCTGGTTTGTGGACTTGATGACTGCTTTGCAATGTAAAGCAAAGCAAGGAAAGTTGGGTTGTTTGGGAGATAGACTTCAAAAGTGCAGTCCTGATTTGAATTAAATGCTAATGGAGACCTGCCCAGAGTTGTGCAGATCAGGAAGTTCACTAAAACAATTTTATTTAGTAAGAGAGCTTGGATACCTGATACATGGGACTGGGATAAGGAAAGGCAATGAATGCTTACAGAAATGAACAGTTACTTCATCCATTTGGGAGTTTGGAAAAATATTAGGAGAACATGGTTTTGAAAGCAAAGCAAACCTAAGGAGAATTGTTCAAAAATGTCTTTACTCTTGTAAAGTAGCCTCTTCAAATAATACAAAGTGGGCTTTGTATGTATCAGATATTGGATACAGGGGGACTGGGGGTCCGTCTCCTCTCTCAACCATTGACAGAACAAGAGGACACAATCTTAAGCTATGCCAGAGTAAGTTTAGGATAGACATTAGGAAAAAATTCCTCACAAAGAAAGTGACTGGGCACTGGAAAGGGCTGCCCAGGGAGGTGGTGGAGTCACTGACCCTGGAGGTGCTTCAGAAAAGCCTGGATGTGGCACTGAGGGCCGTAGTTTAGTTGATGAGATCGTGTTTGGTCAAAGGTTGGACTCGATGATCTCAAAGGTCTTTTGCAACCGAGTTCATTCAGTGATTCTGAGGTGTATAAACCGAAAGCACACCAGCTTTTTTTCTGTCTGTTGTTCTTCTGGAGTCTGACAGGAGATGAACTCGAGTTGCTTGGGGAGGGACAGGAGAAGAGATGGGTGTATTTTGCCGATTCTTTACTTAGTTTAAAAAAGTGTAACAAATCTCTGCAACACTATTGCATGGCCAGAATGTTTTTTCAGTTTTACCATGGAAGAAATAAGTCAAGTGTCAGCCTGTCTGCTCAGAGGAGACAGTTGTCTTTAAGAATTGGTGCTATCTGATATTCAGGATGGTTTTGGGTTACCATTTAGAACAAATTTATTATTTATTACCAAGACTATTAAACCTCAGTGTATGAGGAGCAGTGCTTATAAATGGACATGGAGACGAGTATTCTGACCTTCTTGTAATGGTAAAGGTCCTTATGCTGCTTAGGAGGGAAAGGAGAAGAGTGGATGCTGAAACTCTCCCTCTGGGAAATCGTGCAGCCATCTGTACCCATACTGTTTGCCTTGGCATTCAGAAAAATAAGTTATTACACCTCTACACTGTAAGATTGGTTGTATCTTTCTAACAGTATAGCTGGATTAGTGGTATTTAAGCCTTTGTGTTACTTTCAAGGTTATCTCAGTCATAAGACTGAGTGATAAATGATAAAATTCTGGCAGGATCATGTTGAAATGTTTGGATGATGGAAACCTTCAAAAATTGTGACAGTGATAAAATGGGAAGACTTGGCGATAGGTGGCATCTGCTCATTGTGGAATCAGAGTAACAGAGCTGATAAGCCCCTTTTAGCAATCCACAGAGCATCTGAAAGCCTTCAGGCTTGACACAAGGCAGGCTTGCTCACAGCTGGGAAAAGAGCCTGTGCCATGCTTTCCTCTAATGCCTGGGTGTGCAGCAGTTCAGAAACACAGACAAAAACTGAAACCCATCTTATTGCCGGCACTTCAGTCCAAATTCTTGGCTTGCTCTTCTCTTCCCAGGAGTAATCTTGTCTGTATGCTGTTACAATAAACCTGTTGGTTATTTCTCAGTATATTGCAATGTCTTGTGTACTGGAACTGTTGGAGTGAGACCGGTGGATTTGTGGTGTGAAGCTGCAGTTTTAACAATGCTGTAGTGTTTAATGAGGGTTGACTTGTGCATTGTTTGTTTGTTTTTTTCCACTGATGTCATCAACAATATGTCCTCTCTTCAGTCTGCTGACTTTTTAAAAATAAATATTGAAAACCCGGTATCTGGAAGTTTGCAAATCTGTCTGGTGTAGACCAGGTGAATCCAAGAATTATTAGGAGAAATCAGAAAGAAAGATTTCCTGTGAAAACAAGTCTACAGAGATTTTGTAAAACCCTTCCTCCCTAACAGCACTGTTCAGCTAAGAGAAATGTGTATTTAAGCTCAAGGATAGGAAAAAAAATGGTTGTTACTTTTTTAATGCAAGTGATTGATTATGTAAATGAAACTATTTTAAATTTTTTTTGTGTCAGTATTTTACAAATGTACTACAACTGTGCAGCTATTGGAAATGCATGAGTTTTAAGAAGTCTTTGTGTAGCTGGGAGCAGCTCATTATAGCAGATGGCTTCTGTGATTCCAGATACGAATATCTGCAGTGTACAGTTCACATTATACACCATCAACCATCAACACAATTTCTTCAGATGTCTCTTTAACCAACTTCTCTTCATATTTTGCAGATCAATAGAAATATGCATTTCCATAATACCACCTTTGAACTAATGAAGTGGAAGTACAGATGAAAACAGTCTGGAGGAAGCTTGAAGTACAATACAGTTCCATTCAGTTTCCTAATTCTGAGGTAGGTGAGGTTAATGCATGCAAAATTTGATTTCAAGTGTTTCAGGGATAGAAGGGGTGTGATAGGCAGACACCATATCTTTCTTACCAAAAATTTTTGAGCCACCTTTTTCTATGCTAGTGATAAGTCTTTAGTGCCATATTGAAACAGCTGATTGATGTAATCTCTGTCCATATTTCTATTGTGAAAAAAGACAAATCCACACCAGCTACAGAGACATCTGTTGTACAAAGACACATGGGACAAAAGTTATGGTATCAGACAAATTTCATTTGCTACAAATAAAATTATGACCTGCTTCAGGTCACCAGTATTACTAGTGCTTTAGTTGATTATTAGTTTAGTTTATTGTTTTGCTGATAAGATTGGGCAGAAGCTTTACCATGTCAAGTGGCAGGGCATGAGCCACGTGCAGTTGGGTGGAAAACTCTGGTTCCAATACTGTTTCCAAAAGGGAAACACAAAACACACACACCCAACCACCTTCACAAGTTACTTTCTTCACTTTTTAAAGAGTAGTGGTATTAGCAACAGATGAGAGAAGGAGGTTGTTTTATGCTTTCCCTGCATGTAAATAGCTGATCTGTCGAAAAAACAAAATGGCAACACCGCTCCCACCACGGAATTTCCCTGTCTTGAAATAATTTTATCTCTTTTTATTAGGGATTATGGGCTTGTAAGTCAACAAACACACAAATGGCAAGAAGGGAGTTTTATCAGAACCAAATAAAAGCAAGTCCCTTTGCTAATCATTTCAGCTCCTTTGTACTGCCTCTTGTTTTCATACCTTTTATACTTGAATTTCAATAGCAAGGGAACCAAGACAGAAAGTAACATCATCATGGCCAAAGGAGGGAAACACTATAAATGCCAGATGTGAGCTGAGTACATTGTTCCAGGTGTTGATCAGACATGTTACATGCTTCCTGAGTGTGAGATCAGCAGTATTGTATTTCATAGCCTGGCCTGCTTTCAAGTGTAACTTTAATCCCTTTTATGACTTTGGACACCCACAAAACCCAGTGAGTGTTTTAAATATTTGTTATATACAAAAGATGTCTTTTGCTTGCATCTAAGGTTGCTGCTTGATAACATATTTGTTAGTTCCTAGTTGGTCTACAGAAAGAAATTGGGATTAAATGGCTTTGGTTGTCTCCTCCATGTTAAGGTTCAATGAAGGGTGTCATATGTCCCTGACAGTTCTCAAGGTGGTTCATTTTATCTTTGTCTAATATGGAATCTCTGTAATACAGCACTTCATTGTACTTTTGCTAATTCTACTCTATTTTTTAAGGCATGTAAAATGTTCTTACATCTTGCTCAGTAGGGTAAATAGGTCTGTCTTTTAAACTGCACCTGTTCATTTGTGCAAACGCTTCCAGTGTGATGCAACTGGAGGAATTCAGGCAAGTGTATTACACCTTATCAGTAGGGCTGTGTATGCTTAATTCCTTTCTGCAGCTGGTGTCCTATGTAGTGTTGTTGCTTTATTTAATATGAGGATTTTGGTTGTATGATTACTTTGTTTTCATTGGGATGTTGAAAACTGGACTTGGATGACTTCCCACCACCACCCATTAAAATGTAAAATACTCCCATAGTTTGACTTGCCTGCAGCAAGGTGTGAATTAGAAGGAGATTAAAGACCTCTAATGTACAACTGCTGAACCAATAACCTTTGCTGACAGTTTAGGGATGACTTCCTACTTGTAAGCTTCTAGTGTCCATGGACTTGTCATCTTTGTCTCCTCACAAATTAGTAGTGGTAGGACCATCTTTTCTGATGTGCCAGGAGCATGTGCCAATTGTTTCAGAATGAAGGGTGCCAGTGAGATGGTGTTCCTGCAATGATTTTCTTATTAATCATCAAAACTGCCTAAGATCTTCTCTGTTCAGTTATGAAACAATTATTGTGTAAGGTTGGGTCAGCTGCCATTGAATTCCCTTGGTGGCAAACTATGTGCTAGGAGTTAATTCCATAACAAACAGGCTGAGCCACTTCAGTCTCAAACCACAAATGGGAAATGCAGGTCAGTGTGCTCAAAGCATTTTCCAGGAGTGGAGTAACCAGAAGTCCATGACATCTTGTGAATCAGTTGATCAAAACAGGAAGTGCCAGTGGTTCCCCTCGGGAGCTGCTCTGTTGTGCAGTGTGCTGTCACACATTTGGCTGCTCCTTTGGTGTACTCCTCACAGGACTTCACTTACTTCCATTTACCCTGGCTTATCCCAGGATGTTCCATTAGTGTGACCGTCTTGATCTCAGAATGCACAAAACAGGAATCTTCCCTAGGCCAAGAATGTCAGGCTCGGGCAGGTCTGATTAATCTGTCCAGGAATCCTTTTGTTTTTATGTTGTCCCCATTTGGCTCATGAGCTGCTGTTGGAAGCGGAATGGGCAGCAGATTTCAAAGAAATCCAGACATGTTCCTGTGTAGTAAGGGAGGCTTGTTAAAAAAAAAACACAAAAAAAAAACCAACCAAAAAAGGACAAGGGAGGCAGCTATACCCAAAAAGTAGTAATACTTTGGCTGTATTTACTAATAAAACTGAAGAGTGAGGTAACATTAGGATGAAGGTTTAGATACAGGCAATACCTGTATCTGGAAAGCTGTGAGAGACTGGGTTATCTTAACAAAAACCTTCTGGAATTTGGATGATACCCATCTGTTCTTGATAACCCAGTTATTAACACTTGCAATATTTGCATAGAGATAGTGAAATGGGTGTCCCTATCTTCTGCAACTCTGTGAAGGCACCAATCAGAAAGACAACATATTTAGGACCAAGTGCTTGGGTACATGGTTCTCTTGAGTTCTTATCTGTATAATAATGTTTTAACATCTGTTAAAAAAGAATAATCACATGGATGATCAAATGCATATGTTGCATGGAAAAAAATCTTGCATATCCCTGCGTTTGTGTGTGTTGTACACACAAAGAAAACAGAAGTCTCATAGTCCTGATTTTTGAGTCTGAGTTTCCTAGAAGTTGTGACTTGCTTGCAGCAGTGAGGAGGTTTCTGCCAACGTTTTCATATAGACAGGGCATCTTGAGCTCAGATTGGAACTGTTTGCAGTTGATCACAGTTACCTACAGAAAATTTGAATCTGTTAGAGTAATGCTAGAGGGGTCAATAGTAACATCCATCAGGAGAATTGCCACAGTGAAAATGTGGAAAAGGGTTCCCAAATGGTTACACTTGACCACACTTCAAATGCATTTTGTTGCTCTGAGATTTGAAATTCCTGTTCTCCTTCAAACATGTTTCTTTAAGTTGCTGGTGTTTGAAAAACAGTTGTTTCAATTGTCAGGTAAAGCATATCAAATTTTTTTACAAAAGAAGTTCAGTCCAAGGTTTTCAATGGAATGATAATTAAGTGATTAAGGGACCTGCCTGTGCAGAGGAGATTCCCTCAAGTGTCTGAGATGGCAGTGTATGAGAAGAGGGGTATTCACACAGATATCTTGGAGTTCTGTGCACTTTGAATTGTTACAGAATTTACAAATGTACACTTGCTATCTACTCGGTTTCCCTTCCCCTCAGTAATCTCTGAATTAATAAGACTTTTTTAATGGAGAGGGGAAAAAAGTTTGCTTTGTCAGTCTGTAGAATTAGCATCAACAGTTTTTGTAGTTTTTATTGTCTCTGTACATCAGCAGAGGGTACCTTTGCCCTTCCCTGCCTGTTACTCAGCCTAAGAAGGTGGACATGCAGTTTGATGAAAAGAAAGTATCCTATTGCCATTCCTCTGACTGGGAGGACAAGATCTAAAAAGTGTCTGAAAGGATCTTTTGCAAGTCTTGAACCAGTAAGAATGGCTACTCTTGCTGCAGGAGTAACTGTGTGTCAGTTTGGTGTAATAGGGATTGAAAATCCAGTATGGAAATTACTACATGCTTGAAAGCAAGTAAGTCTCCTAATTCCTTGGCCTTGTGTTATCTTTAAATGTGTTAATGCACCTGAGAATTTTACAGCTGGTAAATTGATAAGCTGGAATGAATTCCTCAGAGAACTAAAATATTCATCTAGAAGGCAAATAGATGCTTAGTTTGACTATTCACCACCCCAAAGATGAAAAACTGATAAGCAACTCATGTTGTAACTGAGGGAAGAGAAAAAAAAATCACAATTGAAAATATAAGTTGTTTTTCTTTTTAAATAATTATTCATACTTAGGTAGAAATGCCTAAACTTGAGATTTAAGCTGCTGTTATTGCAAAAGGAGCAGTTATATCTGGGAGGAGTACTTCTGTACTGCTAAAATGGGCTGCTGTACCTCTTTTCTGTGCCAGAATATCAAAGCTGTGCTTCAAATAGAACAAATAAACCAAAATAGCTTACTGTGCTTTTTACTCTCCTGGGGGGTGTGAGTAGCAAAATGCTTCCAAGAATTATGAAAAGTTTTGCCATTTTCTCATAAAACTGGAATTTGGATAAAGCATCTCATGTCTTGTGACAGCCAATTGATAGCTCAACAAGGAAGTGGAAAGTATTACCAGTTTTAATTTGTTTCCAGGTCTATGAGGGGTTTGTTAACAGAGCAGAGTGACACGGTGATATTCAGTTACTGCAAACTATTGGAGAGACCAGCATTTTAAATGGATTTAAAGGGGGTAGATGGGTACATTCATGGTGAGTAGATGTGGGTGTTGGTGATATGAATACATTTTGCAGAAAAGGAAATTAGTGCAGTGGGACATCCAGAGAGTGTCCTAATCATTCTCTGGGTTTTATACCCTGGCCCTAAACATTTCCTCCTGACCTCTTTTAAAGCCAAGGCATAGGATGATGGGCCTATCTGCCTCTTCAGTAGAGCTGTATAGTGGGTTGGATGCCAGGCACCCACCAAAGCCACTCTACCACTCCCTTCTTCATGAGTTCAGATAAGGACCAGGAAAGATCACTCACTGAATAATGTCATGGGCAATACAGACTCAATTTGGGGATATTAATTCAATTTATTACTAAGGAAATCAGAACAGGATAATGAGGAGTAAAATAAATCTTAAAACACCTTCCCCCCACCCCTCCTTCTTTCCTGGGCTCTACCTCCTCCTCTCCCCACCAGCAGCACAGGGAGATGGGAATGGGGGGCTCACACATTTTTCATGTCACTGCTCAGAGAGAGGATCCTTCCCTTGCTCCCTGTAAGATCTCTCCCACGGGAGACAGTCCTTCAGGAACTTTTCCAGTGTGAGTCCTTCCCATGGGCAACTGTTCTCCAGACCCTGCTGCCGCATGGGTCACGTTCCACAGGGTGCAGTCCTTCAGGCACAGGCTGCTCCAGTGTGGGTCCCACAGGCCACAGGTCCTACCAGGAAATCCTGCAGTCTGCAGGTCCCTGCGAGGACCCTGCTCCAGCCTGGGCTTCCCACAGGCTCACAGCCCTTTGAGGCATCCACCTGCTCCAGTGTGGGGCTCCTCCATGGGCTGCAGGTGGATCTGCACCCCTGTTCCTCCATGGGCTGCAGAGGCTGAGCTGCTCCCCCATGGTCTTCACCACGAGCTGCCGAAGAGCCTCAGCTCCAGCACCTGGAGCACCTCCTGCCCCTCCTTCTGCAGTGACCTTGGTGTCTGCATTGTTGTCCACACGTTCTCTGCTTTTCTCTGGCTGCAATTTTCATCTGCACAACATTTTTTTCCTTCTTAATTCTGTTGTCACAGAGGCATTACTGTCAGTCCTGACTGGCTCAGCCTTGGCAGTGCGGGTCCATCCTGGAGCTGGCTGGCATTGGCTCTGCAGGACATGGGAGAAGCTTCTGGCAGCTTCTCACAGAAACAACCCCTGTAGCCCCCCCACTACCAAAGCCTGACCATGCAAACCCAGTATACTACTACAGTATTTCGTCTGCTGTATTTGTCAGTACCATTCTTAACTCAGATTTGTGAAAAATCTCAAAGAAAAAAGGAGAATGGAAAAAGAACTCAGGATGTGATAAAGGATTAGTATTATGAGATACTGAACATTTGATAGAGAAGGTTCAATAATGATGACTTTTTTTTGTCTCCTTTCTCTGCCAAAAATAATTCTGTATTCTATTCAACTAGCAACAAAAATTCCTTCCCGTTATGGAATCTGTGGTTTTCCTGTAACCTCAATTTTTCCTTCTCCGATTTAATTTGAATCAGCCTTAATTCCATCCTATTGGAGATGATTAATGTAGGCTAAAGAATCCTGAAAGAAAGAAGGTTTTGATAGTGAAGATGTGGAAGGAATAAATTACTCTTAGATGGAATAACAGCCTTGACAGAAGTAACATAAGAAAAGGCAGAATGAGACAGTTGTAAGAATGTGATCTCAAATGGCTTGAGAGTAACTGAATTGCCAGAGTTAATGAAGAGGTGACTTAGGAAGCAGATGGATTTACTTTTAAGATTTTTAGCTTAAGGAACCGTTGAGACATCAGAGGAGATATCTTCAAGTTTAAGGATGATGGGGGAATGGGAGAAATGTTTGCAATAAAAAAATAGTGTTCTAGTCATTCCTGTAGTAGTGAGAATGTGCAGTTAAAGTCATACAGCATCAGGGTCAAAGATAAAAGGAGGAAACCAAGTGAAATTCTTATGAGAAGGAATATTTCATATCATCCATGTACCCTCTTAGTTTCTTTAGGTCTTAGTCCAGTTGTTTTCTTACAATAGGGAGAGAAAACAAAGATTGGAATGAAAAAAATGAAGGATTTTGTTAGCTGAATGTGAAGTTCATTTAATCCAAACCAAATAAAAGCCTCTACCCTACATGCTGATGTTCTTCTATCCGCAGCTCTACTGTGCAATAGGTGTTGAAAAATGTTTTAGTGTATTCAATATAACCTTTTGGCCCTGAGAAAAGTGGTGTAGTTGCTTGATTACGAATGGGAGATGCACTACTAATAAAACTATTAAACTCTAAATGTTTTAAACTCATGGACCAGGAAGCTAATGTTAGCTTTTAAATTTCGTGTGAAAAGAAATTAACATTATTGCTTTAGCACCTCAGTGCAGGAAATAGGGAACTGTAACTGTTGAAGTTAATGTTAACTTTGAATTCTTTGTCTATGTTTTGAAAGGTTACTGTGTTTGGATTTAGAAATGTCTTTAAAGCTGTGTTTGATGGAAGTACATTGTTTGAACTCGAGTAGTTTGTATCTGTGTGCATGCTATATTGTTTCTGAAGTTATTTAACCAAGTGGATCTACAGTACACTGAGAGTTTAACTTCAGTTGGCATTAAAATCTGTTTTCATTTTGGCAAAACTTGCTGAATACTAACAGGGTAAGAGGTAATGCTCAGACACATACATCTAGAGTCCTGGAAATTTTTTCCAGAGTAGTAATACTTTTTTACATGTTTCACATCGAAAATTAAATATTGCAGATGAAAATAGGGACTGAATGCAGCATAGAACTAATTTTATGCTATGTGTACTGTAGAAGCCCTTTCTTAATATAGCAGTCAAGTTTAGTATCTCCAGTATCTGTGAGAAGACCCTGTACATGTGCATGTAGAGAGTTTATCACTGTTTATCACTCTGATACTGAGAATGTCTGAGTACTTTGCAGGTTCTATGTAAGGTAATTAATGTTGTAATTAGGAGGTATTTGCTCTCAGATGGATTTGGAGTTTTATTTTCTCTTTTTTTCCCCTCATTTATTTTTTCTTTTTTTCTTGTCTGCTTGGGCCTTGAAGCTTCGTTAACCTACTTTTGTGTGTTGGGGTTCTCCTTGTAAGCTCTGGTTGTTACTAGTGAGACAGCTTTTGTGAGGGCAGTACCCCCAGCTGTCCACCTTGCTCTTTTCCTGGAGGTCAGTGCCTCTGGCAGTATCAGCAAGTGGCAGCTCATCAGCCACAGCTGTTCCGAGCCCAGCATATTCATTTAAACTGCCATTAATTCTACTTTAGACTACTCTGGACTTGACACTGGCAGTACTTGCTCATTTCTTTTGCCCTTGCTGTGAAGGTGGCAACCTCCTCGTGTTCTGTGTATTGCAGCTTGTAATCCCATGAAAATACCCCAACATGAGTTTTGAGGCTCACAGGTGACAGAAGAGCAGTTAGACAACCAGTCATATAATTTGAAAGAATAAGAGGGGTTGAAATTTTAAGTTGTAAGGGTAATACAACTAACAGGAAGAACAAACTGAACAGTTAAATGTTATTTGCAAAGTACATACCTAAAATTTTGTTTCTGTAGTAAAAACACTTAAAAAAATAACTTCTCCCTGCCACACTGGTGTTTTACAGGAGTGCAAAGGAGCATCTACTGTTTTGTTTAGTTGTGCTATCCAGCTCTTAAAATCAGTCTTAGAAAGACTGATGGAGACCACTCTTTTAAGAATACATGTGTTTTGTTTGCAGTGATTTGTGGGAACAGCTAGGCAGGGAGTTTCTCTCAGCAGTGCAGTGCTTCTGTGGGCATAGCAAGCAGGTGAGGAAAATGAGGATTAAGGCTCGCTTTGCCAAGCAGCATTTTGTATTGGCAAATCTCATGATGTCGAACTTGCCAGTCTTGTCCCTGCTTTTTGTATTGAGCAGATACAGTTAAGGAAAGCCTGTCTCTTGCCCATTGCAATGGGGAGTGCTGAGTTTGATTTAAAAATTATGTCTGGCTTATGAAGTAATACTTGCAAGTGTGTTTTTTCTTGTTCATGAAACAGTGTATGAATCAATTTGGACAGCAGTTATCTTCTAGGTAGCAGAACAAAAAAAATAGGTACGTGTTGACATTTTGAAGCATTGTGAGGGCAAGCAGTTTGCTTCTTGTGAAACACTCTTCTGTTGGCCTTTTTACTACGAGATCACAAGACACTTGCTGTAAAAGGGGCACTGTAGTCACTTCGTCAGATCCCAGAGGGGAAGGGCTTGCAGATATGCAAGTGGGCGGCAGTGATTGCCCCGCGTTTGGAGGGGCTTTGCATTTTTGGCTGAGGGTTGTCTTCAAAAGTAATGTTTCCTGTCTGTTTTCAATAATTTGAAACTAGGTGTACATAAAGAATAAAGAAGTGGGATTTAAGGTCTCTTTTCTGTTAGTCCTTCCTAAAATTTTTGTCCTCTGCTATGTTTGGAAAGTGCGTCCTTTATTGACTTCCGTGCCCACGCCGTGAGTGGGGAGGCCCCGCGAAGAGCGTTATCAGGTTGACTCCTTTGACCTTGGTAATTACTAATCTAAGCAATCGGGTATTTCTGAGCCTCGTCAGCTTTGCTTGTAGAGCGTTTTATTTATTTTATTGTTTTCCACGAGTCCTGAATAGGAAGAGAGGATTTAAAGAGAAAATCCGAAAAAAAAAAAAAAAAGAAGAAGAAGAAAAAGAAGAAGAAGCCCAACCGCATGTTTATTCTTAAGGGGCGGAGGTCTTCTAGAGGGGAGCTGGCTTGCAGCGGGGGAAGACAGTATTCTTATGCTAATCCTCGCTCTGGATAAGGAGCAAAGCAGCCGTGCAAACAATGGAAGTGGAGCCAGAAAGTCTGCTCTGCAGTCTAGCACGCCTTGAAAAGCATGTCAGGCCGGGCGCCCTGGGCTGCGGGAGGGGCTGCTGGCGGCCGGCCAGGGCCCGTGGGGGAGCCTCGCTACCTCGAGAGCGGCAGGGAGGGCTGCCAGCGAGGGGAGACGGACGGAACGAGTCTGCAGTCTTAGTTTTCTTATTTTTTTTATTATCTCCCCAAAAACCCGTACTGCGTTGTCTCAGCTTTGTTGTTGCTGCTGTTTTCTTCTTTTCACCGAAATTGAAAATTCAAGTGATGCGTCTTTTAAATAGTAATACTTCTTTTTTTCCCCCTTTCTTTCTGAATGTTCTGCCTGAGAGATGTAGATTTTAGCACCGTGTCCCAGCTCGGAAATGAGCTTACACCACCCTCCTGTGGGCAAGGCGCTGGGACTGGGGAGCTGCAGGGTGGCCTGAGGATGGGTTTCTGTTCTCACTCCTCCTCTTGTAGGAGCAACCGGTGTCAGTGATGCAGGGGGGAAAAGCGTGTGTTTTTCTAGCATGCTTTGGTAGTGATTAAATTCAGCGACCAAAAAAAAAAAAAAAGGCTATTTTGCTTCGACATCATGAAAATGAAAAATATGCACTTTAACACACCAAGCAAAAATCCAGTTTATTGGATGATTGGTGATGAGTTCCAGAATTCGCATAATCACCTTTGCTTTGGAGACAAAAAATGGTTGTGAATTTCTTCCTCTAGACTGGGCAGAGGTTATAGGTGTAACAGCAGCAAGCCAAGATCATGGAATCTAAGAATAATAAACACTTTCCCTGACAGTTTTTTGGTCCCAGGCTTTTTTTGACATAGATTAATGAACAGCTGTCCTTAAATTATGAAAAAATTACTCTAGGGTTTTGAAAACATTAATTTTGTCTTTATGGAGCTGAAAGGGATACTGCCCTTTAGAAACTCTTTCTATTAAAGCACTTACACTTTTGGAGGCACTGGCACTGATTTTAGGGTCCACTGTACACACCTAAAGAAGTGAATATACAGGATTGAGGCCCAACTTTTTTCCCTTCCTCAATCTGTGTGTATAGTTCTTATAAAATTATTGTAATTCAAGAGCCAAAATGTCTGATAAGTCTTGTAGGCACTATCGTATGACCATAATATTTTCAATAGCAACATGTAACATTCCTAAAATCTTGATGTGTTTTACTCTTGCTCCTTATGCTTAGTGAGAAAAAGGCATTCTGTAAGTATTTTTTGTGAATGAAATCTAAAAGGTTTTAGTTATGATTCCCTGTTTGGATTTATTAGAGATGTAGTATATTACATGTGGAGACTTTTCTCCTAGTTCACCTTGACTACTGTGACAGTAAGGAACTACCAGGTGATAAACAGGTAATAACAATATTTAAACATAATAGCTTCTGGGTAGAATAGCAGAAGTTGATGTCATTTATGGTGGAGAGAGGATGCTATGCCAGTTGTCTTAAGGGCAGAAGCTCTCAGCCAGCTGATCACCAAAGTGATGAAAAAGGGGAAATGGGTCAAGATGAATAAAAATTGTGTAAGGAAATCTTGTTGAACTTGCTCAAATAAGAAAATGTATCGTGTTTGTAACAGACTAGGATAGGTCTGAATACTTGATGGCACTGGGAGAAAATTCTGCCGAATTTCATTACAGTTAATTTAGTGTCAGAAACTTTGTAGCAGTTAGTTAATTGGATTCAGAGTAACAGTAAGATGGGCATTCACGAGTCCAGTGAGTGGCGTCCCCAATTACCTAATTGTGCTCGGCATGCTAAAAAGCAGCTAGGCTTTCATTTCTTCATGGTTAACAACTTTGTTTATGATTTAGTAGTTTGACTTCTAAATTCTGCCCTAATGTACACACATTTGATATTTGCAAGCAGTGTGAAATCTTTCAAAAGACTTGTTTAACTGCCCAAGGTGGATTTTGGTGATTTTTCCCGCTTGTCAGAATGAAGAAGTGAACTCTCTTGCTGCAGGAAGCAGTTGTTAGGGGCTTGTGTTTTTTGAATGAGCAAACATGTTGCCATACATGTGTTCTAAATACATAGTTGTGAATATCCTACAAAGAGGACTAAGATTTTTTTTTTTCATACTTTTGAGAATATATAAGACACACACAAATATGCTTTAACATTTCAGATTTCTTTGCAGCTTGTAGAGGAAGAAGAAACAATATAATTGACACAATCTCTTGGCTTTTAAGTTTAGGCATTCATTAATGGTTTGAAATAATTCTTGTACAATCCATGGTTATTGGAATTATTTCTGTGAGCTTGAACAGGTAAGACCCTAATTGTTTAGGCACTAATTTGAAGTTGGTTTTGTTGATGGCCATCTAACCTGAAATCGCCAGCAGTCTTCTCCATCAGCTGTAAGATTTCTCGGCACATTTGGTGGTGGATTTACCTTGTTGTTTTTAATTTAACATATTTGACAGCACTTAAGCATAGGTAGTTCCAGTGTTTCAGAAGGACAATTCAATTTGTGTAGGCATGCCCTGCAGTTGAATAGTGGAGACACATTTAAAAAGGAGGCTTGTACAAGTATTTGACAGAATTACACAGTACAGAATCTGAAACTTTCTTCTTGTTATGGATGGACTTGGTTAAATTTTACTGTTTGACTTTGGATAAAATAAAGCTAACTATAGTAAGTTTTGTGAGTAACAAAATGAAATTGTAAGAGATCCAAGTCTGTTCCTGTCCTGTCACCTGCAGCTACATGAGATGGTGGCATTTGTAAATGAAAGACTAATTAATTTTTTGGACTCTTATTTAGTTTGAAAATCTGCCCTAGTACCTTCTAAGCAGTGGTTAGGCATTGTTTTCTAATTTCTGATCTAAATAAATTTTAATGGCTAATCCATGCCTAGATGTTGTTGAACCAATAATTTTCTTCAGGTTGAGTAACTGTCTGTCTTTCCTTGTGTTTATTCCTGTTATATTTTCAAAGTGTAATCGTTTCCCCACCAACTTTAACTATCTTAACTGTATTTTTTTTGTTCTTTTTGTCTCCAAATGTCTTTCTTTCCTGTTCTTGAGACAATATTATCAGTCCTTCTAGTCTTATGTTGAATTTAGCAATCATATCTTTTGTGTGCTATTCATGCCTTACTGTTTCCCTTGGGAAATTTCCCTGGGAAATACTGGAGTTATGTTTGCGTCTTTCTGCCAGCAACATCACGTGGATGTGTCCAGTGCTCTGGAATCTGTTAGTGTCCTTGGACAAATCTATCTCCTGTGTGAACTCCCAGTCTATGTGAAGCAGAAATCCCTCATTTACCAATAGGCATGGCTTTCCCAATTTCATGCTATTGTACTTCATTCCATTTCTCTTACCTCAATTCTTCACATTGTCCAAATCTTCCTGCATGAAAACAACACTCGGCTGAACTGACAAATCGTGTTTGTCAGCAAAGTTTATCAAAGCTTTGCTTTTTGTGCCTAGTTCCTTAATGAAAAGGGTGAGCATTCTTCAATCAAGCTGAGTCAAGAATTAAAGTCCTTGAATGTCATTTGACCTGGACTACTAATCCCTCTTCTTGAAAATACTTGTCTGCCCTGTAGTGAATTCTTTACTCTTCTTACAGTCCCTCTTTTCTTCATCCAATTTAGTAATTTTCTTTGTGGCACCATGGTAGGTTTTTTTATAGTCTACTAGGAAGGTTGTTGGCACACTGGGTTAGACTGACAGTCCAGTTTCTCTCTGACATTCTGTTCCAACTCAGAGTTCTGTTCAACACTGTGCCTGTGATTGAGGCAATATGCTTACAGTTATCCAAGTAGCTTCTTGCCCCAGTTACACATGGGAGAAACATGTAATATGTTTTAGTTTTGTGTTGGCAAATACATTAACTTGGTATTATGTGTACTGCTGCAAATGTTTTGAAATATCTTGTCTGTTGAAATGGGTTATATGTTCTAATTCTTGTGAAGTCTAAGATTGACATTTTTTCATGTGTTCCCCTTTTACAATACTGTCTTTGTTGTTGCATTCAGCAATATCATCCTTTATTGAAATTTGGAACAGCACAGCTCATTTGGTTTGAGGATCATGCTGTTAAAAATATTACATAGCCACATCTAAAGAACAGTTACCCTGAACTCAAGAGTCGTGTTGGACCATATGACACATCTTGCACACTTGAGCTTCATATATTTGGAGTCCTGTAGAGCATGGAGTTAGACTGCTGTGATAGTGCCGTGAACTCACTGCCTAGTCCCAGTTCAGAAAAAAACACACAATAATAATAATAACAACAGCACTTTCTTCAATAAACTGTTATTAGGAAGGATGATAAAATACACTGCAGACAAATTGGGTGTTACAATTGATGAACTCTTCACGGCTGCAGTACGAAAAAAGAGAGATGGAGAACTTCAAAATCACCTGATTTGGTTATGGGTTTGAACTTCTTCAGCCTCATTCTGTTGGCAGAGTAGCATTTCAGGTGTTAATTGGTGCTTTACCACATTTGAAGTGGTTATTTATCTGGCAGGTTCTGGAGTAATTCCAGCTGGTGCTCACTTTCAGTACTGTGCCATAGCAGGGCTACCATCTTTCTCTTTAATGGGAATTCAGAAACTTTGTTGTTGTTGTAATTTGTTTTGGTTTTAGTGAAAGATATGAAGGTCACCACTCTTGTCTTTTTGGGGTGTGGCAGTTGTTAGAAGCCCTAAAACTTCTTTAAGCCATTTTAAACTATATAACTGTATTGGAGTGCTGGGTGATTTTTACACTAAACTATTTTCAAACAGTTTTGTTTCTACAAAAGAGCAACATAGACTATTAGAGAACTAATTGTCCTAGTTTTTTAGCTCAGAACCTTGGATAAGGAAAAGGAAGAGCAGTTCAAAGGATGGGTAAAAATGCCTGAAATCTCTTCTGATAGCTGTATCAGGAAAGCTCTATGGAATTTTGCTGTGATGACCAGAAAATCTGCCTCAACTCATCCACTTTTCAGCTTTGTGAGCAATAGAATGGGATATAGTTGACATAGTTCAGACTGGGCCATGCTGCTGTAGATCTCTGGGGTTTTGTTGGTGGCTTAAGCTCACCTGCCCTGCAGTGAAGCACTGCCATTAGTGCTGGGGGTGCAGCAAGGCTCAGCTGTGCTTGTCTGCCCAAGCCTTGCAACCAGCCACAGGACCTTCCTGGCTAAGGGGGAGCTGCCACTGACAGCAGATGGCCCAAGTGGTGGTGTCATATGTGCACAGGAGTTTTTCCTTGTATTTTTGAGGTATTCTTTTAAATGCTAATAGGCATTCTTGATTTACAATGCCTTTAAAATAGGGAATTAAAAAATAATGGAATTTGTTTCATTTTATTACATGGGTTTGTATATGTTTTAATACATATATATCTGTGAAAACTGATATTAATGGAAGGAAGAGTCAGGTACAGAATATTGGTTCTACGTGGAGAGCACTATTTTTGGAATAGACTTGGGTACCACTTTTGGAAACTACGTTAGATTGTCTCACTGAATGAGATTCACCATGAAATTGGAGTGAGTTGCATTAAGATGTTCTTTTTTCCCATTTTTTTGCTGTTTTTCTGGTAACATGCTGTGTGGTGCAGTGGTAGATATATGTTCCTGTGCTGTTACACTGTCTTGACTTCCGAACTAGGGAGAGAGATGCCTAATTTTCTGAAAATTTGAAACACTCCTACTCTTGAAACATACAAGGGTGTGAATATATGTTGTTTTCTGAAACTTGCATGGACGAAATGGATGGAAATTATTTTTATATATGCTTTAAACAGACTATTACTGGTAGGGGTTTTTTGCTTGACAGAGTACTGTAAGTAAAGCCTTTGTTGAATTACTACATACGAGTTGGCAGTTTTCATCTTCCATATGTTTATTGAGGCTTGGAAGTTCACTGCCATTGAAACACAGAATAAAGCAGTAATACTTACAGAATTATGTTGCTGGCTTGATGTTTTACAGCTAGAGGGACCTTCCTTATCAGCTATAGAATTGGTCCTGTTTCTGGTGTGTGGGGAACGAACACTAATGAGTGAATAGTGTCCAGAGAAGGGCAATGAGGATGGTGAAGGGGCTGGAGCACAAGCCCTGTGAGGAACGGCTGAGGGAGCTGGGATTGTTCAGCCTGGAGAAGAGGAGGCTCAGGGGTGCCCTTATCGCTGTCTATAACTACCTGAAAGGAGGCTGTAGTCAGGCGGGGGTCGGTCTCTTCTCTCAGGCTCCCAGTGACAGGACGAGAGGACACAGTCTTAGGCTGAGTCAAGAGAGGTTTAGATTGGATATCAGGAGAAACTTTTTCACAGTGAGAGTGATCTCCCACTGGAATGGGCTTCCCAGGGAGGTGGTAGAGTCACTGTTCCTGGATGTGTTTAAGGATAGTTTGGATGATGAACTTAGTGACGTGATTTAGATGATGGATTGGTGTTGGATAGGTTGTTGGATAAGTTAGGTAAAAGGTTGGACTTGATGATCTCTGTGGTCTTTTCCAACCTTGTTAATTCTGTGTGTAATTTTGCGCGTAATACTTTTGCTGTCCCACTGCTCTCGCCTCTGCCTGGCCAGGAAGTTCTCTTGGAAGTTACGAGTGCTCCGAACGCGCTCGATTCCAAGTCCATCCCGCCACAAGCCGGGAGTGATGCTGCCGTGGGGCTCGGGGAGCACAGCCCACGGCTGGGAGCTCGTCCCTGGCTCCCTCTGGCGCGGAGGCGCTTTGTCGCTGCATTAGGGAGAAGTCAGAGACGTGTGAAAAGTAGGCCAGGGGTCGAGGCCCCTCCGAAATTGGAAGTGACGGACACCTCCCGGCTCAGCCGCTAATTTGCCTCCATGTTAAATGCCTCCGAAGACTAATTAAAATGAAAAGTTCTTGGGTCTCGCCGACAGACAGATTGAGTTATTGATGCTGGAAGTGGCCACCAAGAGTAATTGCGGCCCGTCCCCGCGCGAACGCCAGGTTTGGCATTCATGAGCAGCGCCAGGCTGACAGGGGTCAGGGGGGTCAACCCCAACCAAACAAGAGGCCGAGGAAAGGCAAAATCAGCCCTCTGTTCATCTTTGTGCAGCATCGCTTTTGTCGCCATTAACTGTTTAGGTGTTCGAGCTGCTTTTTAGTCCTTTGAGGCCCAATTATGCTTCCTTTGTGAACCGCCGTTGAAAAGTTCTTTAAGCAGAACGTGACCACAACTATTGCAGCCTGAAAAAGGAATTTCTTACCCAGTTTGGCTGTCTTAGCTGTGTGTTCATCCCCTGCATGAGTACAGTTGTATTTTATTTGTGGAGCAAATGGCATGTGGCTATAGTAGTGTAGTTTTTTGGGAGGGATTAATTTGCACACAATTTGGGAATCCCGAAGGATGTCACGATTTTGAATTATGGTTGATGTTTTGGTTTGTGTTTTTTTGTTAAAGATGTAGTACTATTTTAGGAGACAAAAGTAACATTATAAGTATATTAGATAATGAAACTAACTGTTAAATTTAATATGAATTTAGTATTCATCTAGCCGGGAGGGTGGGGTTTTTTGCAAGACAGCTTTTCTATAAGGGTTTTTCAGCTGGTGGCCCAACATGGTACTGCTTGTTTCCCCTCACAGTATTATGGACAGTCAGCACTGACTTTTATTTCTAAGAAAAATAATGCAAATCAGTCTTCATTTCTGCAAAGAAAGTAGTTTTTAAACAGATTTAATCTGTGTTAATCTGTTAATGACTACCTGTAATAGCTGTATGCAAGTCTAAAATGACACAACTGTGACTATTGAGTTGACATATCCAATCCTTTTTATAGGAATGTAAAAACATTGGGTTGTTACCAAAAGTGTATGTTTCAGAAGAACCCTGTTATTAAGTTAGATAGTAAACATGGCTAGTATTTTCTTAATAAATCTTAATAAACGTGCACTTTTTTTCCCAGCCACACAGTTAGGATCAGTGTGATGCAAAATCTTGAGGATTTTTTCTTTCTTCCAAAATGCAAATACTGTTTTATTGTCTCTCTTTCAGGAAACTAAGGTGGAAAAGTTGCAAAAGCGTCTTTGCAGTCGAGCACCAAATCTTGTATTAGGCTTCGCCGAACAGACTGAGCTTAACGTTTGTCAAGCAGAAGAGCCAGTGGCCTTGCACAGGAAGGATTAAAAGTGAACAATGACTCGATTGAGAGTTCAGGAGCAATTGCTTGGAGCCTATCTGCTTATTATTCTCCATGTTCAAGGTAAGTATGTGCTAGTTGAAATAAGCTTTTATTTTTGATTTGTTACAGAGTTACGTGTTTTCCAGCGGTGTCAGTAGGACTTTTTTCATTTGGAGTTTCTTTTGCAGGCAGGTGACTTACCTTCCTGCCATGCCATATAGACACTTCCCTAAAAAGGAAGATGTTATAGTGGTCACATGTTGTAGTGTAAATTATATTTTAGCAAATGCTTAAATAGAGACAATACCAAAAATGCAGAGTACACCACAGAGCAAGTTATGTGACCAGCAGAACTGAAGGTTTGACTTCCCGAATTTCAGTTCCCTGTATGTGTGCATACTTGATCCCTTTAAATTTGACCCACTGAAGAGATTGCAGTGTGCAGTTCCCCATGCCTGCTGATGCTCCCAGCAGCCAAGAGACAGTGTGTTGTAACCATTGGATGGGCCAAGGTGAGGCTGTGGAATGTTCACAAACAGCCTAGTTTTCAGTTAGGCAAGATACTTGTGTACATCTGTTGTCTTTCCAGCCACCAGGTATCAAAAACTTTGAAAATCCAATTATTAGAACTTCAACTCCTCTGTCAAATTGGGTTGAATTAAAAAGAAGTATTGGAAACAGACCAATGTTACTGTCTTGTGCTCTATCAGGAATTTAAGCTTTGGTATAAAGACTGTAACTAGTTTGTGGGAAAGCACATGTTATTATTATTTCCTTACTCCTTATTAGCAGCTGTATCTTGCAGATCTGATTCTGTAATTGCTTGTAGTTTAGAAAAGTGGCAGAATGGTATCTGAGCTGTTGGTGGTACTGCATTCCTGTGGCTGGCACTTGAACAGTTGTGCTCTGCCTGTCCAGCAGGCCCTTGCATTCCTCACTGGGCTCTGTGTGAGATGACCCGTTCTCACAGCTGGGCATCTCTCATGTGTTTACACAGAGCTTTCCATATGTTTTCAGGAAAATAGAGAAGACTAATTTGGTACTGCCATTTAAATAGTTTAATATAAAAGGGTTTGTATTGTCTTTCCATACTTAGATGTAATGTTTGAATTTATTTTGAGATACTATGTGAGCTATTTACTTTCAAGAATAACAATTCAATGACCCCATTAAAGTGGGGAGAGGAGGAAGCCCAGTAAGTACCCACATGACAATCTTTCTGTTCTGTTTCTGGTGTGTACCCGCAATTTGAGATTAAAGGATGTAGCAGAACTATCTCTTTTGAGACTAGGCTTGATACATTGCTTGACAACTGATTTGAAGAGCAGACTTGCATCAAATATTCAATAGACCTGACTTTTCCAAGCTACTCCATCCCACCTCTTGCCATGTGCTGGTATTTGTCTTTTTGTAACCAAGTGCCAAGTTGTATTTGGGAACTGCTGCAGTTTCTGTCTTAGGTGGAAGGAAGCACTTGGGCAGAGCACAGGAGTTAAGTGATGCTGAAGATATTTACCTGGAATGACCCATATTTACCCAGGCTTGAGCTGTCAACTACGCTGGCTTGAATTAAGTGAACAGTGCCTCAGAGCACATATCTTTAAGCTCTTTCAAGTGCTACCCCCTGGCCACATCCACAACTAAGCTTCTATGGAGCAGAAGTCCTCTCTGGATCCTCAAGACCAGTCCCTCTTCCTGTTGTGGACATAGAATTTTTTGTTTTTGAGAAATAACTATTGGACAGAAATGGCCTAGTTTGGGGTATACAGATTTACAAATATTTGCAGATAGCTATAAAGTGCTTTATTTGGTAATGGGCACAATCTGCAATAAAGGAAATTCTGGTGAGAAATTAGGAAAGAAGTTGTCGCTGCGAATGTGGTTAAGTATTAGAACAGGCTGCCTGGGGAGGTTCTGCAATGTCTGTCCTTAAAGACAGCCAGAACTTAACCAGAATGACTGAACAACCTGGTCTGACATAAAAGTTTGTCCTGCTTTCATCAGCTGGTGGCACCAGGTGACTTCTAGAGGTCTCTTCCACTGTGAGATGGTCTCAAACAGTGTTTGGCAGTGGAGCTTGTTCTACCTGAACTCAAGCAGTTTTGCTGCCTCTTGCAGCAGATACCAGCTTCTTCCCTTGTTGCCTTGAGAGGCTGGGAGTGATATGCTGTGTTCTTTTTGCTAAAGTCATGGTTACTCCTTTGCATTAGTCATTATTTAGCATCTTACTCATAGGCAAGGGCAACCGAAGGATTTTTTTTTCCTTTCTAGA
Source organism: Serilophus lunatus (assembly GCA_013399895.1). NCBI lineage: Eukaryota > Metazoa > Chordata > Aves > Passeriformes > Eurylaimidae > Serilophus > Serilophus lunatus. The sequence continues at coordinate 690,802 of VXBA01005939.1, forward strand.
TACAAATAGAAATAATAATAATAATACAAATATACAAGTTTTTTAGTCAGTTAAATTGCATTAACTTCTTCCATGATTGCATTGTTTAGTAATGGTTCAGTAAATAACTTCTAATAATTATTGTAACTAGATTAAGTTTAAAGACTGAAATTTTTTTAAGCTTCTAAAGAAGAAACTGCCTTATCTCAGAAACATTCCTGACTTTCAAATCAATACTGAGGGAGTTATGAAAGCCATGGAAAAGCTGAGCTTACTGAAATGTTGGTTCTTTGCAAGTTGCCTAAGGGCTTTTCTTCAAACATATGAAATATGCTTGGTTTCTAGGGGTTGTGAGTGAGGAAACAGTCAAGTCTCTGCTTTTCCCTAGATTCAGGAGGAGTTGTGCTTGGAGGGTGGGAGATTTAAGTTGATAATCATCAAGTGTTTGAAATTTTTGTAGGAAAGAGACTATCTAAAGTGAAGTCTAAAAAGAAGACAGTTTTAACGAGGAAAATATATACAGGATGTTAGAAAAATGCATCACAAAGCCACCAACAGAAGGGAAGAAGATTCATTATGAGGAATTGTGTGTGATTTACAGGAAAAAACAGGAAAAGCAGAGAAAGTAGAAACGCCCAGTGTGTGTGCTTTGAGTGTCTGACACACAGCTTCATGCTTTGCTCCCTTGCTTTTTTTGGAGGCCTCTCCAGAATGGAAGGAATTTCAGGGCCTACCAAGACCTGAGGGAATGATAATAGCAAGTGTGTCTGTAAACCTGCATGTCTATATACATACCAGATTCCTTAGCAGGTAACTTGAAACAGCAAGTGGCTGCATGTGTTGATTAATGTGAAAATATTCTTAAAATAACAGCAGAAAACAGAGGCAATTCCATCACATTATGGGTAAGCAGCTGTGGTTTCTCAGGTCAGTACTGTGGGGCAGGGGACCTGGTGTTACCTTTTGGATTTTATCTTCTTTGTAGCTTATGGGACTACTTCACTTGCACTGAGGAAATGGTGAAAATTTGATATAGATAAAGATATTACATTTTAAAACTTTTATGCATTTTCTCAATTTCAGGTGAAATAGTTACTGAATTTAAATATATAAAATAATCTGAAATAAAATATTCTGAAATCTGTAGAAGGAACTCATTCGTTACATGAAGACAGTAGAGTTCTGTGTACTAGAGATTTCCCCAATTAATGGCTGCGTCTGTCTTTAAAACATGGGCAGCAAACATGTATTTTTGAACAATTGTCTGATTAAAGTTCTTCTAAGGGATTATTAAAAGTTAATCTGAGGGATTATTGGGAGTTGATCTGTTTCTTTATTATAATTTCATATTTAGCTTCAAGTAACTTTATTCTTTTAAAGTCCATTTAATTTAAATTAGAATGCAGTGTACTTTTTAAGTAAAATACATGAAATTTTCATGTCTCTGGCTTTTACATTGAATGCCTAAGAACCAAGTAGTCTTCAGAAGTTACTTTTTTGGGGAAGGAAGGTGGGAGCAGAGGCTGGGGATTGCTGGTTGGGAAGTTAAGGAGGCAGGGGCTGCCTGTCTGGTGTAGCTCCTGGGGGAGCTGGAGGGAAGGAGAGTGGTTTTAAACAAGCAGTCTGGGAACGTGCTGTGATTTTTAGGAACCAGTTCTGCTAGAGGAGCTACATCTAACATGCCTGGTCTTTGGAGATCACAGCCTTGAAGTATTACAAAGCACTGTAGGGGGGTATTATGGCTAAAATGCAGGACAGAGAGCTCATAGAAGCATTTAAAATACTTTCTTTGTACTCATAGAATTTGTCTGATTTTTTTTTTTTGTCCTCCAAGAGCAAGTACTACTGTTGTTCCCAATCTGTTGTTATACTAAGGTTTAACATGTTAGATCATTATAGAAGTTTGTGATAGACAAGTGAATATGGAGGGGTTAATTTTGCAGTACCTGCATCCTAAAACAAGAAAAAGTAATTTCAAGGTATGTCTTTTTTCATAAGGCAGGCATATCTAACATAAAGGGTGTCTTTGAGAAGAGCCCAGTGTGGGGGAGCCCAGAGCATCAGCTGGTTCCAGCAAACAGTGACAGCACCCTCAGGAAGGCAGGGTGAAGGTGGTCTTCTGACGAAGATTCTTCTTATTTAAATAGTAAACTTCTTGGAGTTCACAAGCATAGGCCAAAATAGCTCCAAAGAAATGCCACTGGTACTGTAGTTCTGCTAGGATAAATCCCTTTTAAGGATAATGTACTCGGGAGTAGAAATGTTTTTGGGGGAACATCTATATTATGAATGCAGAAAGCCATTGAATTACTTGATTGCTGTAGGCCACAGTAGGATACAGTTAAGGAGCAAATTGTAGGCATAATTTGGCTTTTGTATTTGTCTTCATTCACTTACTGCTGTCTCTGCATTTCTTAATACAGCTGGGGGTGTTTTTGGGTTACACAAATCTTTTCTTAGATCAGAAGACTTAATGAAATTATGTATGTATCTTGGCATTGAGTTGCAACCAGCTTAGCTCAGGTTTTAGTGGTTTGTAACACCTCAGTGTTATGCACAGTACCTTTTAAAGATTTATCCATGTTAATATTTGTATTTGAAGGCATGCTTTCAAGTAGACTTAGATTTCTAACCTAGTGGGATTTTTAATATTCCGGACTTCTTTGAAATACTTTTTGTAGTCTAACTAATTTTCTGTGATTGGAAGAAGTAGTGCCTTGAATAATTTATACTTTTGATCAGGGGCTGGATATGATTCATTGGCAGGCATTGTCCTATTTTAACAACTTTTTAAAATTGTGTTTATTTTATTAAAGTTTAATTTTAAGCAGAAACTATGACATTTAAATGGCTGTCTGTAGCAGTTGTTCACACTTCTAGAAATCTACAATGGATGCAGCATTTATGATGGAGCAGAGCAAATGATGAAATGGGAACCTGAAGTCTCATCCCCTTTTTTTCTCTTCATTGTCTTACTCTGTGTTTATGTGAGGAGAATGTTCCAGCTCACCATCACTCTGATATTTCATTGAATATTTGAAGTTTTTGAAATATGTTAAAATATTACAGAGCAGTTTGTACGTTCAGACGTGTATGATATCCTCAAGTATATCATTCTCACAAGGCTGTACAAACAGGCTGCAAGTGTTCCAGGAGCTTGAACAAGTCCTCCTGTGTGTGATAGTTCATTTGTTGCTGATGTGTGTTATTTTTCCCTACCATCGCTTTGCAGTTTACAAGTGGAGGGTAGGAAATAGTGGAGAAAGCAGCTTTGCTGGGCCTGAGGTCTCTGAGTACTGTATTTCAGTGCAAACGTTTCTCTTTTGAAGCTATTAATGCATGGCACTTACACCTTTGAGATTTGTCTGTGTGCCTTTCTTAGCAGTGACAGCTGCATGTGTCATGGAAAAGAAGACATTAATTACATCATCAGGTGTAGTGTCACAAGATCCCTAAAACATGATCCTCCCTTTCACTGTCCTGTTCCCAGAAGGAAGATACAGCATTGTTAATGTTTGAAAGATGAAGCTCTGAGGGTGGGAAGATCATAAAGGAAGAAAATTGTTTTTCAGGCCTATCTTTAGTTTGCTCTTGTTTGTTTACCCAGTGTCTCAATAACAGCGCTGGAGCATCCTGTAACTGCAGCTGCCCTCTTAGCAGTCAATGGAAGCCATGTCTTTCCACAGTCAACTCCATTCCTCATGCCCAGCACCTTTAGAGTGGACACTCATGTGTCTATAAGTGCTGAGGATGAATTGTAGTACTGCAGTAAAGGATACAGTTAGGGATAAGACCTAGGTGGAGGAGATTAAAAAATTATTTCTGAAGTGATCTCAAACATTCTCAGTGTTTTCCTTTTTCTTTTTTTTTCTGGATGCTCAAACTCCAGGCTAATAAAAGTTCTCTTTACAGTCTTAGAAAGTAAAAATGCAAGAGTGAAGCAATTCCCCTCCACCTTCCTTTGGAGTTCAGGTATTACCTGTGAAATGAAAGCAGGCTGCTATGGAGTACTGCTTCACATTACAATAACAATTAAATTGTAATATCTTCTTGCTTTGAATAAAATCTTTGCCTATGGAAGCCATACAAAAGGCAAAGATGCTGATTCTTTGAGAAAACACAGTTATCTATTTTGGATTTTCTTTGGTATATGCTCTTCATAAATCTTGTAATTCATTTCATCACAATAAATGAAGAGGAAAAATGTATTTCACCTCGGCTTTAGTAGAAAAGGGTGCTATACCTGTAGCCATGCCTCAGTGTTACTTTACAAAGAATAATACTTCTTTAAAAGATGCCAGACCTGCATAAAGATGTTGTTCTTTTTCTTCTGAGCTAGGAGAAGCCATTCTTGAAGGCTTCCTTGGGTTTTTTCCGACCAAATTGGGAAAACTTTGCTTTCAGTGGTCAGGAGAGGAAGGTGGAAAAGTGATTGTGAGACATAAATCATAAAGTATTCAGACTTTTAACATGTGGAATGTCCCTTAGTCATTCAACAAAATTAGAAAGACAGTATTTGTACAGATGCAGTGTTTTTTTCTCTAATGTTAAGTAGAACTACCTGTTCTCTAAGCAGGTAAGAGTCTCTGAAATGTGAGTGTAAGATGCTGTGTAACATGTAGCACAATATTAAAATGAGCTTTCAGTTTATGCTGGGAAGAAATGTGTGGAAAGGGAGAGGGAACAGGTAGAGGAACTATTTCAGTTGGGCAGAATTTCTTCTGGTTAAATCAGAAATATTTACTGCACAGGTAAACTCTTATTGTAGCACTGGACCTTGTGTCTTTTTAACAGTCTGTACATATCAGGACTATTTAACTCTGGCATTACAGATGTACTATTTGAAAACCATATTTCAGAAAAACGTGACTAAGTGTTTTGAGGGTTTAGATAAGTGAATGTTGTGTTTTCTTAGACTATTCTCTTAGTTGTATCCTAAAAAAGCACCTGTCATTACTTGGCTGAATCAGGATTGTGCACCAGGTGAGCTGTGCTAATAGTATAAGGAAATCTGCAAGTCTGCTATTTTCAGAACAGTAAGATGAAATTTTACAAGTCATGTTTGTCTGAATGACATAGTGAATGTTACAGTAGTGACTGAGAGGGTTGTATCTCCACAGGGTTTTAATCAAGTGTTTCAGTGTGTCTTTCAAACAGTGTATAACATTGCTAGAAACTGTTCTCATCACTCCATGCCTAGGTTTTGGTAGGTTTAACAGGAAGCCACAGGAATCTCTTCCAAGAGACTGTGAGTTTCCTGGTCAGCTTTTTTTCTTTCTTAGATAAATTGAAATTTTTACTGTGACTAAATTATTTTTGAGAACGTTGTTTCGCTAATAACTGAATTTAAAGCTTCTATTGGCCCTAACTGGTTGTTGTCTTTGCACACTGAGCCTCACACAGAGACTTGCTATAAACTGAATCAGTGAGGGTAGCTGTTTGTTCACAACTATTCTATCTGTATTGGGTTCATACCTTGAGGGCTTGGAACCAACAATACTGTTAAGTGATGGACAGAAAGAGATTTTCTGTTTTTAAAATTATGTATGACAAATCTGGAGGAGATGGGTGAAGATGTTCTCATCTCACATAGTGATCGCAAAGCATATTCCAAATGAGGCAGATCATGTTCCTAAATTTTTTTTCTGGGTGTTCATCACTAAGAAGAAAATAGGTGGATGTTTTTTTCTGAATGCCTACACTCAAAAAAGCACTTTAATAACATGAACAAGAAAAAAATTATGCTTAACTCTCCTACTGTTGAGAAACTGAGGGCTACTTGGAACATAATGTAGCCCTATTTCTGTTCTGTGAAAGCTCGTTTGTGGGGATGTTCATGCCATTTACCAAAATTTAATTTGCAAACAAGATTTTCTTTAGCTGTGTTTTGAAGTACTAATGCATACAGAGATCAAAAAAACCAAGAGATCTTGGAGTTATTGCTGCTCTTCTAGGAGACTGTGAATCCATAAAAAATTACTTCAGTTCAGAAAATTAGAAAATTGCATATTAAGTACATTCAGTCATGCATAAAATTATTCTTGTTGTGGTCATCAAGCAGCCAGCACTTTGGTTTTCTAAACACATGAATGAGGGAGGCTTTCTTCAGAAAAGCCAGTTACATCACTACTTTTCTGCCCTGCCTTAAAAAGGGAAAATATCTTTCTGTTTGTATTTATTAGGATTGGAAGGTCTGCTGTTAAGGTTAAAAATGTTTGAGCTAGAATTTTTCTAGAGGAATTTTTCTAGAAGAAAATTATTAACTCAGATTTCTGCCATAATACTGTGAGAGGAAGTTATGTCTTGTATAGTTGAATTATTAATATAAGTATTCCGTTGCCATGTTTTGTCTGTAAACCTTTTGAACAGTTATCAGAGAGATGCAAAACTATTTTTTTTGTTTTCCATGTCCAGGTCAAAATCTAGACATGCTTCATGGCACAGGAATGAAGACAAATTCTGACCAGAAGAAACAAGCCAATGGGGTGACACTTGCTCCAGAGGACACCTTACCTTTTCTGAAGTGCTACTGCTCAGGACATTGTCCAGATGATGCTATTAATAACACATGCATGTAAGTATTGCACTGAGGCAAGAAAGGCTCTTGGAAGAAGTTCCTTTGGCTTTTGAGAGAGCAGACTCCCCTCTGGAGTGCCATCCAAGGTTCCCTCAGGTGATTTGACCATGACAGATGAGACACTCACTGGTTCTGTCAAGAGCCAAGTGCTAAAACCCGTGGTCAACTCCTTGTAAACAACAATTGTTGTCACATAATTTAGAACTGTTTGCAACCAGTGATTTTACCCCCAGCTTGGAAGGACTTTACCCCCAGCTTGGAAGGACTGAGGTTTTAAGTGACCTGCAGTATTTTATAATTGGGTGAGTTTTAAGTCAACCAAATCTAAGCCTTTCGGTATGACCACCCGTTTGCTTATTTTTTCACCTAGTAGTCAAAGGCAATGTTGCCAACAGAGCCATTTCCTGAGAATTCTTGTTGTGTGTTCATTACTGATAGATTATGAAGGAAAGGTGAGCCTGTGAACATGCAGGGACAGGAGGGAAGTTTGATCTTTGATAGGCATAAGAATCCTGTCAGACTCATGCATTAATTATGTGCTTGCTTAGGCTGTTTTTTTGATGTTATACAATGCCCTTGGTTTTTTTTCCTCTCCTCATTTTCAGTTCATGTTTAAGGCGCTTCTGTTTTCTTCCTAATATACAAAGTAGAAAGTTACTTGCTACAGTAATTTGTGTCTTCCCTTTAACACACAAAATTCAGCCTCCCTAGCTCTGTCACTTGGTAGATAAGGGAGTTTTTATGCAACCAAAGAGGGAGAATAAACACTTCTGTCTTCTTAAATGTAAACAGAGGGAATATCTTACAAACAGTTTTACTGGAGAGCATGTTCTAGTGTTTGTCTTCATCTCTAGTTGTCTTTCAAGTCCTTTGGTTTTTGTTGCCCTCTAGTGTGTGCAGTCAGTATAGGCCTTACTAGGTTTTATGTCTGAAGCAGTGGCTGTATAGGTCATTATTCAGATAATAAAGCTGTTAGTTAATAACATTCAGTGTCCTTTTGCAGGGTATTTTATGGCACTATGCTTCCCAAATTTGCATTTCTTTACTTCCATTTTAATAGATTTTGGTAAACAAAATTATTTCTAGGCTTGTTTCCCTTAGTATCTGTGTTGAGGAAATTCATGAATTTTGGTTTACTTCAGAAAAATCTTAGTTTTACAGGTATTGAAATCACAGACCTGCAATTTGACTTGGAATTCCTTACAAATATTTTTGACATTTTCATGTAGTATAGAAATCAAAGCAATTGTGTAAAGAGATAGTGAAGAATTTGAAGACCCTTTTTTTTCTGAAGGAATGTTGGAAATTTGTTACTGTCGGTTTCAGAAAGTGGATCTGGAGGTTGGTTGGTTTGTTTTACCTTGAAGGCTGAATATTTGAGAGAACTTATATGGGAAAAGGCTATCTAAGCTTTAGACCTTGAAACAGCCACCTTTCACATACTGGGACTTCTCTTTGGGAGTTTATCATTGCAGTGTCAAGAAACAGACATGAGTGAATTTTTTTGAACCTCTAAAATTCTGTCAGTAAGCTTGTTTTAGTCAGATATCTGTTTTTGCATCCCCTCAGTTGTTTTTAAACACCTGGACATTGTGGATATGAGCAGTCTTGAAGAGGAGTGAGAAAGTAGGAGGCAGAATATTTGTGAGAAACCACTCCTGTTTTGTTCTGTTTGAAAATCCTGTGAGGATCTTTTGTTCTCAAACTGCATGGTAGCAACTGTGTTAAAGAAGAATTTTTCTGGATGTTTTCACTCTAGTATTCATAGTGAGTTCATGGTAAACTGAAGCTGTGTGTTAAATGACAAACATGTTGGTAAACCACAAGCGATGTGTTTATTCCAGAACTAATGGGCATTGTTTTGCTATCATCGAGGAGGATGAACATGGAGAACCCACACTTGCTTCTGGCTGCATGAAGTATGAAGGTTCAGACTTCCAGTGCAAGGTAAAAAAATGAGATATCATTAAAATTCAAGTTCTCTGTGGAGATTACATGGGGAAACTGCATAAGCAGTTTAAATCTCTGTAATTTACAGCTCTAAATAATAGAATTTTACTTGTTGCCATTTACCACTGAGAAGAATGAGACCAAACAGTTGAGTGAATAGTGACACAAAGGACATTTACTAGTGTTTGTGCCAAGATTGGAATTGTATCTTAGCTTGTTGGAGTTTCTGCAAGTGAAACTCTGGGAAAGATATTAAAAAGTGTTTTTATAAGTACATCAACAACAAAAAGATGCCCAAGGAAAATCTCCAACCTTTGAATGGAGTGGAGGGAAGCATTGTAACCAAGAATGAGGAAAAGGATGAGGTACTTAATGCCTTCTTTGTCTCAGTCATCAAGAGTGAGACCAGTTATGCTCAGGGCAGCCAGTCCCCTGAGCTGGTAGACAGGGTTGGGGAGCAGAATAGAGCCTCTGTAATGCAGAGTGAAGTAGATAGGGACCTGCTGGCAGTGGGGCCAGATAGGATTGACCCGAGGGTACTGGGCAAGATGGCAGCAGAGCTCACCAAGCCACGCCCTGCCCACCTCAGTGCTGTCGCTGTTCTGGATCATTTTAAATTTTAAAATTTAAATCCCTAGGACTTGAGTTTCTTCTTGGAAGCACTGTTGACTTCAGTAATTGCTGCCAGTGTTTAGAGTTGCTACAAATCAGACCTGAGGTGCCACAATGACCTCGTGAAACTGTTCTTGTTTTATAGTAGGGCCTAACTTTCAGTTTAATTTTCATGCCCCTCTATCTGGTGTTCTGAATATGTTTTTAAAGCAAACAGTGCTGGTGTGGTGAGTACACGCGAAAAACTTCTAAAGGGATTGTGTTTTTTTGTCTTTGGAGCTGTATTTATTTAACATATTATTAACTGGTTTTGACTAAGCTTAAAAATGTTGCTATTTATGTAATAGCAACTTAAGTAGAAACCATCTATTTCTGTTCACCAGGCAGAAGAAGTTCCATGAATTATAAAATATAACATTGAATGTGTGCACTCAGATTGTCTGATGCGCGTCTGCCACTGCCAAGTGATCCTTGTACATCAAATGGGGTGGTTGGGGTGGTTTTTAAATAAAATAACTTAAGCTTTTGTCTGTGCTATGGTGTGGCTGTATCATCACCTGTCCCCATTTCAGCTTCCCAGTGTGTTTATTCAATTCCCCTCCAACAGGACTCTCCTAAAGCGCAGCTGCGTCGAACGATTGAGTGCTGTCGCACTGATTTCTGCAATCAGGATTTACAACCTACACTCCCACCTCTTGATAGTACAGGTAGGAACAACTCCTGTATGTTCGCACCATTCTTAATAAATGCTGTGTCAATTCTGTTCTTCTCAATCCACAGCTAAAAATAAGGGGATCATGTAATTACAGTATTGCACAGATCTGCTTTTCTCTGTATGTATTAGTTTTTAGATGAAGCTGTGTACTACACTTCATCCTCTATTTTCAGTTTTCCTTTTCTGCCACTCTCAAGTTAATCTTTTCCTTCATCAGTCACTCTTGATATGTGTATTCTCTTTCTCAGGGTGCTCATACCTTGATCTGCATGTGATCTTTTGATCTGTTTTGATTTTGTTTCCACAGTCTGTTTTCTTTTAAGAATATTTTTCTTAATCTCTGCTGTGCTTTTGCCATAATTAATGTATCATGAAAAAGTATTATGACATTAACTGCTCTCTTCTGTAAATTCATTCTCTTCTTTCTGTTGTCCCCAGTGAAAATAGTTTGTTTCCATGTGGTTACTCATTCATTGCTAGGCAAGTTGTACTGCACCAACAACTCCAAAATCTCAAGTTAAATCCGTTTGTTTTTTTTGTTGTTGTCATCCAAATTAGATTCTCTGCTTTTCTGGTATAAATACTTAATTCAATACAGAGTGTATGAAAAATATACATAAATAAACTGTTTACAATATGTATTTAATTTACAGACTTTGGAAACTTTCCTCTTTTTTTCTTTTTTTTTTTTTGTCAAATAGATGGACTTTTTGATGGCAGCATTCGTTGGATGGCAGTGTTGATTTCAATGGCAGTCTGCATAATTGTCATGGTCATCTTATTTAGCTGCTTTTGTTACAAGTAAGGAAATCACTTTCTTGGCAACATTTTTAATTTTGCAAATCATGTGTAAACAGAACAATTATTTTGTAAACGTACTCAGTTACTCATATGAAGATTAGAAATGATTGTAATTTAATTTCACATATCTGTAGGCAGCAGTTTGCATTGCTGGGTAAAACAAAATGTTCATGGCAGAGAACTTAAGTGAATTTAATCCTTTCCTCTGGCTACAAAATATTTAGAATTTTCTAAGCTACATATAATTTCAGTCACTTTTGATAATTAAATTCCACCTGCTTCTGAGATTTCCCTTTTTCAGCTGTGTTTCAAAATTAAATAATTGACCAGCTGAGCTATGGCAGTTCCTTCAGGTGCTTCTGTCAGCTCCAGCGCTGTGCTGGAGGTGGTCATTGTTCTAACAGTTGCTGAGGAAAGGCTCTTGTGTCAGCCTCATGTGCCATGCTCCAAGGTCCAGTCTGTTAGTTTAAACCAAACTCAAGGGATGGTGTGCTAGGAACACTGGCTAGGAGCTGAGTATTGAAATGCTGGCTGTCTGCCTGACTCATGATCAACTGATGTGCCTGTACATGCATTACAGCAACTTCTTAATATGAAAAAGCCATGTTAAGTACATTTCAGGAGAAAAAAGACACAGTGAAATCTGATTCTCATTTTATTCTTCTAAGAAAACTATATTTAAATAGCTCTCTTCCTAAATTAATTTGTTACGTATTTTGAAGAGTGTTTTTGAGTTCAGCTTAACTCCTGTTACCTTTGCAGGCATTACTGTAAGTCGATGGCAAAGAGGCACTGTTATAATCGTGACCTGGAACAAGATGAGGCGTTTATTCCAGCTGGGGAGTCATTAAAAGACCTTATTGACCAGTCACAGAGTTCTGGGAGTGGATCAGGACTACCGTTGTTGGTAAATCATACACTAAGATTTTCTTCTCTGAATTTGTCTCCATCACATATAAAGCTTGGGTTTGAACCTAATGCCTAGAACAGAGCAGATCATCCATACAGAATGTTAATATTTTATATGCAATTATTATGAAAGGTGAATTACAAACTGAACATTTTTAAAGCCCATCTTCACATAATTAACTAGAATGAAATGCAGAATTAGATAGTATGTTATGAAATCCGTTGGAATCGGCAAATTTAAAGAAGACTTGGAGTCTACAGACATTAAGATAAAAATGCAAGGAATGGCTATTACAAAGTATCAAACTGAGTGAACTCAAAGATTTTATTTTTTTAATGTTCACTGAACATTAAAATAAGTTTGCTTTTTAGTGACTGATAGAAGTCTTTAGGTAGACCTTAAGGCAGCCTTTCAGGGACCCACAAGAAAGTCACAGAGGGGCTTTTTACAAGGACATGTTGTGATACGACAAGAGGAAATGGCTTTAAACCGAAAGAGTAGGTTTAGAGTGGATATTAGGGAGTTCTTCACTTTGAGAGTGATGAGGCAGTGCAACGGATTTCCTGGAGAAGTTGTCATGCCCCATCCCTGGAAGTGTTCAAGCACAGGTTGGATGGTGCTTTGAGCAGCCTGGTCCAGTGAAAGATGTTGCTGCCCACAGAAGGGGGTTGGAACAAGATGGACTTTAAGGTCCCTTCCAGCCTGAACCATTTTGTGATAGTTGTTCATAATTTGATTCACTGTTCTATATAATTCCTGCAAAAAAATTAGCCAGTGACACAGAGTAAATAGAAACAAGTAGAATGCAAGAGAACATACCTGAATTCAATTAGAAGTTAAGATAATGTAAATCTTTTGGGATTTGTTGCACAATTCTACCTTGGAGGCAGCAATAATGAGTACAAAATCAGAAAAATGCAAAACTTCATAGAACAAATTTTTCAATAGGATCAAAATTCAATGCAGTCCAAGCTTGAGAAGCAGCTTGGGTAGGTACTTTTAGTTAATTCCTGGATTTCTCTCCACCACCTTATACCCTTTACTTTCTTTTTTTAATGTTTTTTTTTAACCTTCCTTAGGTTCAGCGCACTATCGCCAAGCAAATTCAGATGGTGAGGCAAGTTGGAAAAGGAAGATATGGGGAAGTGTGGATGGGCAAATGGAGGGGTGAAAAGGTGGCTGTCAAAGTGTTTTTCACCACAGAAGAAGCCAGTTGGTTCCGAGAAACAGAGATTTACCAAACTGTTCTGATGCGCCATGAAAACATCCTTGGTAAGGAAGTAGTGCCTTGTTTGGCTGCTGGAGGGCTTGTGTGGGGGTGGAGGAGCAGAGTTCTCTCAGAGGGGGCTGTGGCAGCTTCTGTGGAATAACTGTATGGGTGTCCCTTAATGTGTGATAATAAAATGTTATTGAAAGGGCAGAATCTTGCTGCTCTGTGTTCGAAACATGCCTGCAATCTGCTGGAAGACTGGAATGGTAAGCTATTAGGGGGGTACAGTTGGACTCAGAGCTTCTACATTGCTAGTTTTTATAAGGGCAACACGTACAAGACAATATGGCTTTAGGAATTATTACTAAAAATGCTGCATAAAAAAATTATGTACAAGTGAATAGTTATTTTGTTTATATGTTTCATAGGTTTCATAGCTGCAGATATTAAAGGCACTGGCTCCTGGACACAGCTTTACTTGATCACAGATTATCATGAGAATGGATCCTTGTATGATTTTCTGAAATGCACAACACTGGACAACAGGGCTCTCCTCAAACTGGCATATTCTGCTGCGTGTGGTCTGTGCCACCTACACACGGAAATTTATGGGACACAGGGCAAGCCTGCTATTGCACACAGGGACCTGAAGAGTAAAAACATCTTGATAAAGAAAAATGGAACCTGCTGCATTGCGGACTTGGGTCTGGCAGTCAAATTTAATAGGTAAATTAAGAAATTTTCTGTAAGGGGAAACTTTTAAGTAATTGTTCTAGTTAATGGACCAGTTTAAAAGGAAGATGGAATCATTTGGTTGCATGCTTTTTTTTTTTTCCATTTTGAGAGTAAGTTGTTGTTCTTGCATGCTAGTAGGCATCATGAATAAAATACGTTGTTAAGAGAACAGTGAAAATATTCTTCTTATGGAAAATAGAAGTTTTGTAGATGAAAGGAAGAGGAAACCATTTAATTTGTTATTCAAAACTGGCCTTTTATAATAATTGCTATCATGTAGTTTCATTATGAATTTTTTCACAAAAAATTTGAACAGTGTAAAGAGAGTTGAAATTTAGTTGAAGAAGTGATAATATAATAGGTTTATTAAATACTTTTTCTTTATATTTTTAAGTTCTATGGAGACAGAAAATTACCTTTTATTCCAATAGTGCCTGAAAGAAAACAGAAGCCTTTGCAAATAATTTTCTGACTTCTTACCAAATATACTCATCCTTATATATTGTAATTCCCTGAAAAAGATTATTTTATGTGTAGTGTTGAGAGAGAAAGAATTCAGTTTGTACATGGGAGCTTAGCAGTGTAGTGATTGCATCACACAGGATTTCATACCTTGTTTTGTAATGGTCCAGAGTTCACTAACTTCCTAATATTTTCATACAGTGACACAAATGAAGTTGATGTTCCCTTGAATACTAGAGTGGGAACAAAACGTTACATGGCTCCAGAAGTCCTAGATGAAAGCCTGAACAAAAACCATTTCCAGCCATACATCATGGCTGACATCTACAGTTTTGGGCTGATCATTTGGGAAATGGCTCGGCGCTGTGTCACGGGAGGTAAACTGTTAAATATTCTGCATTAAATGTACCAGTCTCTTGCCTCACCTTAACAATGCTTCACCAGGAAATAATAGTTGGATCATGAGGCTTGTGTCCTTTAAAAGCTGTAGTAACAGTCTGTCCAGAGAACAGCTCAAACTAAACCTTTTTGATTGTTACAGTTAAGCAGCTCAGGCTTAAAAAGCAGAGTGCCTGATCTGGGAGAAGTAGTGGGATGCAGATGTGTTTCACCTCTGTTAATAAAACTTTTAAAATGTAATCGATAAGGTATTACTCTTTCTTGTATTTCTGTTGTCATTCAGTTTTCTCCTGGCATATATCTTTGTGCCTCATCCTGGCTTTTCTTTCACTCTGCTCTTGTATCCTTACAAGTCTTCATCCATCTTATGTTTTCTCCATGATTCTCTGTAGCATGTAGTGGGTTAGAAGAAGCCTAATTCTACATTAGGTGTCCAAATCAAAAGCAGTACAAGGAATTATTGTAACTATTACAGCTTTTATGATAAATATCTGATTGTTAGTGAAATTTTCATATTTTTATCCCAGCAAAACAGTGTGGTGGGTTTGACTTTGCACAGATTTCATTTTTGCTCCTGGCTATGGAAATCTGAGAGTAGGTCTATTGATTTATTTATTTTCATGATTCTTGACGTTTCACAATTATCTCCAGGTATAGTTGAAGAGTATCAGTTGCCATATTATGACATGGTGCCAAATGATCCATCCTATGAGGACATGAGAGAAGTGGTGTGTGTCAAACGCCTGCGTCCAGTTGTATCAAACAGATGGAACAGTGATGAAGTGAGTCTTCTGAAAGGACAAAACTTGGTTAAATAATATGGAAATATTAAAACATTGTAAAATAGGGACTATATTTGGACATTCTGATACTTTGAAAACCTCACAGTAATAATAGGGGAATGATAAGCATCTGAAATAGTGTACTTTTCTAATGGATCTTTTCAGTGATCTGAGGGGAAGATACCCTTAAGCAGCATCCAAGTGTATACATACTGCTCTACTTGAGATCTTATATTTTAGATGTTTTAGAATATGTTCAGAGATTGGAGCTAAAATTTAAATGAATTTTTAATTAATTTTATTAGTTTAATGTATGTAGCATACTGGTTTGTGGCATAAGGTATTTCGTGAAATATGAAGCAATTTCTTTGTGGATTTCCTTGTTTGTTTTTTTTTCTTTTTTACTGTTACATTCCAGAACAGGCTGTGATGTAGCTAAAATATTTTCATTTAGATGTGTTTTTAAAGGGCCCCAGCTTGAACACAATAAATAACATTGTAAATATTTCACATGGCAAGTTCAGTGTGCCATATCCATTCTTCCCCAAAGTCTTTGATCTAGTAATTCCCAGTTTTCTTTTTTTTTATTCTGCTCAAAGGACTGTTGTCACATCATCATTTTCAGTGGAAAAAAAATCTCTACAGTTTTCCTGCTGTGGAGAATTTTCCAGCTTATTGCTGCCATTCTTGTACTACTGTTGTTAAGTTGTAATGAGAAGTTCTGATAACGCATCTTTGGGAAAATAAATTAAGAGTTCAATTAGTTCCAGCTACTATAAAACTGGGCAGTGAGCAGGAGGGAAGAGGGTTGGGATGTGGATGTTGGGTTTGGGTTTCTTTCAGTAGATCTGTTTATAATAGCTTTTTGCAGAAAATGTAGGAGTTGCACATTTGGACTTAAGAGTTCTATAATTTGTGCTTGATAGGGAACCAAAATTATACACCTCAGATCAAGCAGATGGTACAATACTGATCCTTTGGTTTTTGTTTTACAGTGTTTAAGAGCAATATTGAAGTTGATGTCTGAATGCTGGGCTCATAATCCTGCCTCAAGGCTCACTGCCTTGAGGATCAAGAAGACACTTGCCAAGATGGTGGAATCACAAGATGTAAAGATTTGACATAGGAAATTGACTGTGGAGAGCAAGGCTGGACTCCTAGATCTTTTCACTCAAACGTGGGTGAGGAAGATAGAAAGAGGAAATAACTGAGATTCAGTGTATTTTCTCAGCACACTTCTACAGGCTGCTAATCAAACCTTTCAGTACTTCATAGACTGTGATACTGAGAGCCTCTATACACTACATGCTATGGATATGGACAGCCTTGATAAAATACACGTTTTGATTTGATTTGAGCTGCATTGAGACTTCAGTCATGCTTAGTGAGTCTCCAGTAAAACTCTGGGTACTGAATTGAATGTTCAGATTACAGTGCTTTCTGTGAAAGCCTAACAAGCTATATGGATTCAACAGAGATGGAGAATATAAGCTTTTTTTTTGCCTTCTACCTGATGAAACCTAGTCAATCCATACCAAGTTTTTGTGAAACAGCCTGTAGGTTATGAATCTGTTTGTGATACTACTCAGTTTAACAGTTCCTTATGCCTTCATGTGTGTGCCAGGATTATTTTGCTGTCATTTGGAATATATAAGAAAATGTTTAAATGAACAAAGGTTTATGGTCAGGGTTCCATGCATTTTGTGGCTCCACAGAGATTTAATGGCAAAGATCCTGCAGCAAGTTATCTTCTGAAATCTGTTTTAAATTTATTTCTATATTTGTTTTGGTCACAAGGAGAACTGAAAAAATGTGAGCCATTAATCAATTAAGGAATGCATACTGAAGTCTGTAAAGAGCTTGAAACAATCTCTCTTGAGGTGTAGGCTGCCTTGGTCATCTCACTTAAAGCCTAGTGAGCTCCCTAACTGGAGGATTATGAAACCTGGCCTATTTTTTCAAAATGCCACCTGCAACCAGCATTTTTGCCATTGAATATTTTACATCTTCGCAGAAAGACCATTGGTGATGTGTTTTGCCTTTCTCCCTTATTGGCACTCCCTGACAGGGGCCTGCCATGCTCTGAGCTCTTTTCCATAATGGAGGGGATTTGTCAGAACTAGGCAGGA
>VXBA01005940.1:1656-16638 GCA_013399895.1 Serilophus lunatus
GCCCAGCCCAGCCCAGCCCAGCCCAGCCCTGGGGCATCAGGATGCCCTCTGTTCCCAAGGATGGCCGGCAGGGACCTGAGGGGACAGCAGGAGCAGATGCGGGCCCTAAGGAGTGTGAGTGAGGGCAGCGGGGTGTCGGTCGCTGGGGGCTGGCGGGGACGAGCACAGACCCTGGGCGGGGAGCTGCAATCCCTGCCCCGGCTGCGCAGGGCTCTGCTCCCTCCAGGGACCAGGGGAGGCGTGTGGCAGAGCAGAGACAGATTTCAGGGACACAGTGGGATTGCTTGTCAGCACCTTCCAGCCGGTCCTGTTGGCCCCTGCTGTCTCCTGGCCGTGGCAGGAGCTGGGTGGGATGGGATTGGCAAAAGGGGCTCCTCGGGTCCCATCAGACCCAGGCTCTGACCTTGGCTCTCTTCCTCTCTCTTCCAGTCTTTCAAGACAAGCCACATAACATGAGATTCATCACCCCACGCCTGGCTCTTCAATACTTACTCACCCCCATGTGTTTACGGATTGCTCCAGAGTCCAGACTCCAGCAGCTCCAAGACTGGCTCCTCAACATCTGCCTGTGCTGCTGTTGCTCTGTGGAGGACTGATATGGGAATCTCCATCTGCTGGGGCTCACCTGACGTCTCAGTGAGTTCAGGGAGCCTGAGAGTGGGGTGGCTGTGAGACATGGAATGTTTTGCTGCAGAAGCCTGGCCTAACTCAGTCCTCTGAGGAAGCAAATGTCCAACCACAATACCATCATCTACTTCCTCCTCCTGGCATTCGCAGACACTCGGGAGCTGCAGTTCTTGCACTTGTGGCTCTTCCTGGGCATCTTCCTGGCTGCCCTCCTGGGCAACGGCCTCATCATCACTGACCACCACCTGCACACCCCCAGGGACTTCTTCCTCCTCAACCTCTCCCTCACTGACCTGGGCTCCATCTGCACCACTGTCCCCAAAGCCATGATCATTTCCCTCTGGAACATGAGGGACATCTCCTATGGGGGATGTGCCGCTCAGAGTTTTCTCTCCTCACCATCACAACTGCTAAGTGTCCATCTGCAAACCCCTGCACTACAGGACCCTCCTGGGCAGCAGAGCTTGTGCCCACATGGCAGCAGCTGCCTGGGCCACTGCGTTTCTCGCTGCTCTGCTGCACACAGCCAATATATTTTCCCTGCCCCTGTGCCAGGGCAATGCCCTAGGCCAGTTCTTCTGTGAAATCCCTCAGATCCTCAAGCTCTTCTGCTCACACTCAGACCTCAGGGAAGTTGATATTAACATCTCTGTTGACTTCTGATAGTTTTATTTTCATTGTGTTCTCCTATGTGCAGGTCTTCAGGGCTGTGCTGAGGATCCCCTCTGAGCAAGGACAGCACAAAGCCTTTTCCACCTGCCTCCCTCACCTGGCCGTGGTTTCCCTGTTTATCAGCACATCATTCATTGCCTACCTGAAGCCCCCTTCCATCTCCTCCCATTCCTGAATCTGGCTCTTTTTTTTCTACACTTGGTGGTACCTCCAACACTGAACCTCCTCATGTACAGCATGAGGAACAAGGAAATCAAGGGTGCCATCCAGAAACAGTTTGAAAATATGCTACCTCTGATAAGAAAGGCAGACACTATGCCAGTAGATCTTTGATTCTATCTCAGGAAAAGTCAGAAGTAACTTGCTTTAAGTATTTAAGTATTTCTTTTTCTGTAGTTTTCTTTTCACCTGCATCTTTTGGGGTTTTTTTCATAAATGTTATTCTTGTCTTCCTGCCTTTTTTGTCTCTTGCCCCAATGGCCCCATATACATATGGCTCTGGGCTCCCTGCTTAGATAAAGTCAATAAAGAAACAAGCATGACTACATTTGTCTCTTTCTCATCTCTTCCCACCCCTCTGGAGCTGTTGGAGCAGCCCCAGCACACGGGAGGGGTTCAGGAGCCCCATGTCCCTCTGCCCCGTGGAGGAGCAGCCCTGGTGCCCTCAGGGCTGTCCCTGGTTCCTCGGGGGTCACTCGCTCTCTGCTGCTCTCCTGGAGCCCTGGCCAAGGACAGCAGAACATGGACTTGCCAGGGCTGGGCTCCCCTCACTCCCACACTGTCCTCTTGTGTCCTGAGTGTTATGTGAGCCCCAAGGTGTCCTGTCCCTTGTGACAGCCCTGTTGTCCCTACAGTGTCATGCCCGTGGCTGCAGCAGGAACGGGCCATGGGAACCCTGTGTCAGAGCTGGACTATGGGCCAGCACCACCAGAAGCAAATACATTAATATTAAAAGAAATGATAGGGATAATCTACATTCTTTTTTAAATAAGGAAGGGAATATAGTTACTGAGGATGGGGAAAAGGCAGAGATACTTAATACCTTTTCTGTTTCTGTTTTTAGTAAAACTGATGGTTTACAGGACAAGTCCTTGCTTAAACTAGTTGATAGGGAACAGTGTAGCCCCTCCACGGTCCACGTGGAAGATGTTAGAGACTTGCTGTCCCACCTGGATCCTCATAAGTCTATGGGACCTGATGGGTCCCATGGGACCCATCCTAGGGTGTTGAGAGAACTGGCAGATGTGCTTGCTATGCCTCTTTCCATCATCTTTCAACAGTCTTGAGTTACTGGAGAGGTTCCAGACGATTGGAAGATGACTAATGTGGCACCTATCTATAAGAAGGGCAACAAGGAGGATCTGAAGAATTATAGACCTGTCAGTCTGACCTCGGTACCAGGGAAAATTATGGAGCTTATCATCTTAAGTGAAATTATGCTGCATCTACAGGAAAATAAGGGGATCAGATGTAGCCAGCATGGATTCAGGAGGGGAAGATCCTGCTTAACCAACCTAGTCTCCTTTTATGATCAGGTGACTCATCTGATCGATGAGGGGAAACCTGTGGATGTAGTGTATCTTGATTTTAGCAAAGCCTTTGATACTGTTTCCCATAACAAACTCCTGGTTAAACTGATGGATTGTGGCTTAGACGGGTTTACTCAGTCTTGAGTTAAGAATTGTCTCTGAATAGCCCAGCTCAGACGGTGGAGGTGAATGGTGTCATGTCCAGTTGGAGGCCAGTCACCAGTGGGGTCCCTCAGGGTTCAGTGTTGGGGCCGGTTTTATTCAATATCTTTACTGATGATCTGGACAAGGGGATGGAATCTCTGCTTTTGCCTTTAGCAGAGAGGCAAGCTCAGGCAAACCCAAGCCAGGCCAAGCTGCCCTCAGGGGCAGCAGGAACACCCNTTTAAGAGAGATGTTGAGTTGCTGGAATGTGTCCAGAGAAGGGCAACGAGGATGGTGAAGGGGCTGGAGCACAAGCCCTGTGAGGAGCGGCTGAGGGAGCTGAGGTTTTTCAGCCTGGAGAAGAGGGGGCTCAGGGGTGACCTTATCGCTGTCTCTGACTACCTGAAAGGAGGTTGGAGTCAGGGGGGGTCGGTCTCTTCTCTGAGGCTCCCAGTGACAGGACGAGAGGACACAGTCTGAGGCTGCATCAGGATATCAGGAGAACCTTTTTCACAGAGAGAGTGATCTCCCACTGGAATGTTGGATAGGCTGTCAACCTAGATAAAGGTTGGACTTGATGATCTCCATGGTCTTTTCCAACCTTATTAATTCTGTGTAATCCTGTGTAAAGGGTCTCACTGCAGTGGATCCCCAGGGACAGCGTGTGAGCGTGGATGGGCCAGGAATTGCACTTCATAATATGAGCGACCATCCCAGGGGAGTCTCCCATAAGAAAAAGGGAACCTGGGGAGAGCACAGGCTACAAGGACTCTGCAATGACAGGAAAGGCTGTGAGTGGCCTTTTTGGGGCAGTGTTCTGAGAAGATAATGACAGCCATTCCACTCAGGTAAAAAGCCCACAGCCTGGGGATCTCAGGTGTATCTGATGGGCCACCATGTACACTTCATGTCGTCTCAGTTTGAGACAATGAGAGGGCTATTTAACCACAAAGGAAGTGAGCGCTCATTAGAAGAACTGAACAAGATTTATTAAAAATATGGATGAAAAAATGTATGCTTCTAAATACGGTACCAGGCATGCCCCCACACCCAAAAAACCATGCTCCCCCAACACGTCCCTGAGAACTCAAACACTTGAGACGCAGGTCCCACCCCCAGCCACCAAAAACACCCCAGATCCTAAAACAAAACAATTCTTGAAACTGTTACAAAAGGATTCTGGCAGTAGGCAGAGTGCTGTGTCCGCTGCCACCACATGTAGCCAGGATCAGGATTCTGCAGAAATGCTCCGCTGTGGGAAGCACAGAGCAGCCTGGAATGCAGGGAAAGTCCAGTAACCTCAAAGACATGGCAGGAGGCTCAGAAGACAGGCCACGGTTGCGAAGAAAAAGGCAGGCAGTCCAAAGGAGATGGCTGAATCTTGGCATGCATGACCTTCCTCTTGGCACAGACACCGGGAGGGAGAGAGAGGCACAGCCCAAGCCCACCAGGACTTTTAAGAACCTCTCCAACTCCCTCCCCCTCCTTCCAAAATGCAGCTCCAAGCCGTCCATCTCGCTTTCCTTCCGCCCTCTCATGTCACCAGCAATGGCAGCTCCCATGGTGGGCCACGCGACTGGGACTCCGCGGCAGTGAGGGCCCCTGGCCCGTGCGACACCACACTGGGGGAAACGCACATAGCTGTGAGTTATGGATGAGGGTCTGGGGAGTGGAACTGAGGCCCTGCTGTCAGACACAGGG
The DNA here is from genome assembly GCA_013399895.1 of Serilophus lunatus. Lineage (NCBI taxonomy): Eukaryota > Metazoa > Chordata > Aves > Passeriformes > Eurylaimidae > Serilophus > Serilophus lunatus. The sequence continues at coordinate 6,330 of VXBA01005940.1, forward strand.
CTAACATGAGAAGAGTCCCTGTAAGCACTGGACACGAACATCAGATAAGGAGGCAGGGAGAGCAGGAACTAGACATCACAACAGCCTGCTGGAACAACATCTCAAGGTCTCCTCAAAAGAATATATTTCCCTGCAGCTGGGCAATGGTGGCAGCAGCTCTGCCCCTCGAGGGGAGGCATTTCTGGGTCCCGGGCCGGGGAGGAGAATGAGTAGGGCCTTGAGCAGGTGCCAATCAGCGCTATGTGATGCCTGCCACTGAGGAGGGGGTATATAAACCCCGGGAGACCACGCGGTTTGGGGAGTGAGTCTTTAATCTGCTCCCTGCACGTAGAATAAATACACCTCTCTCACGACGAGGCCTATGTTGTGAGTTCGGTTATTACTGCATGACAACTGCGTACATGTCCGCCCTGCAGTCCTGGCAGCTGGGGACTGGATGTGCGTGTGCGTGGGGTTGCATCCCTCCGCCGCAGCGGACGCTGTGGACGTGCTTCCTCCCATGGCACCTCCCATAGTGGCTCCACTGCCCAACCCTGCACATGCCGGGCCGAGCACAAGCTCTGCTGTTGCCGCACTGCAGTCCCAGCTCTCTGCCACCGCTGGCGACAGCGTCCAGGGACAGCACCCTGCAACCTATAACTCTAGGGCTCAAGCGACCTGCTGGGCAGTGTCGTAGGCTCGAGATCCTCTTAATGCCGTCTCCACTGGATTTACTCTGGGGGAAAAAAAAAAAAAAGGTTAAAGATTCAAAACAGCTGCATATTTTAAAAGTGATTTTTGTTCCTGGGCATTTAAACCGTGACACATCTGCAGCTATATCTTTCTGTCCTGGCACCTTTGGTCTGGAAGGAATTCTCAACCGTGTTCGATTTTGGAAGGTGGCCTCACAAAATCAGCAATTTTGGGGTTGTGCTCCAGGATGTTAATGAGAGCCATTCTCCAGGATAAAAGCCTACAGCTTTGTGTCCTAGAGCAGGGTGCAGCTGGGAGACACAGGTCTGCAGGAGGGACACTTTCATGGCCCTTCATCAATAGACAGGTACTGCCCTTGCAGAGAGCTGATTTGGAGTCTATTCCCATGCTTGTATGTGGTGCTGGTCACCTGCCTCAGCACCAGAGGATGTGGGAGAGCCTGGATGAGTCTCAGACTGTGAGGGCATGCCCAAACAATGCACCAGCATCCCCAGGGGCCAGAGGGACCAGGCTGGGTCTCTTCAACCTGTTATGTGTCAAGATCCATCCATCACACCACCATGCTGGGTGTGCCCTGGTCATGCACCAGCAGTTAAATGGGCAAAACACTCTGTGCTGAACAAACATTGGTTGAGGGCAGCCCTCAGCCAGCAAGACATCTGCTGTCACCTTGTGTCCCTATCATTTTCTCCGACAGCAGGTTCCTTCCAGCTCTGTTGGGGATAACAGCAGGCCTGTCAGCATCCTGGCATTCATTGATTAAATTAATATTGATAATGTTCAGATATACCCTTGAAATAATAAGTTACTGTGAATCTCAGCGCATCCTTAAACGAGCAAAAGCAGAAGAGTTATTGCTGCTTGGCCGTAACTGTTGGTTCCTGACAACATATAAAGTAAACTTTGTAGCAAAAACATTGTAAGTAGTGATAAGTGAGCCTTCTGGTTACATTTTATAGTTCTCCAATCATAGTCGTGGAAAACAACTTTCTGTCCTATGAGAAGAAAGTGCATTGCCTTCTGTAAGGGGATAATACCAGATGCGAAAAGGAACAAAGTAGACATTTTGGATCATCTTGTCGAACGACACAGTGTGTCGTTCTTGCCCCTACTGCAGCACAGCTCAGACTTAGCAGGGTTCCATGGGGCCACGTGAGCATCCCTGATAGCATCAGCCAATGATCATGGTCCTGCCACATTGTTGAAGCTTGGCGATAATGGATAGGAAGCAATGGAGTAGGAGAAGCAGCTTATTCTCACCCCTGAAGAGCCTTGAGGATGTTTGGCAGTGTACCTGAGCAACACTTCTGCCGAATGGTAGGGCTGACTTCTGCCCTTCTCAGTCACTCTTGTCTCTGGACCCTCAGGGAATTTAGGATGGAATGTTGGGAGCTCACTGAGCAGAAAAATCACCTTCCTTTCCCAGCCAGGCACCCTCTTCTGCAGGTACCCCCCGCCAGGCACTCACAAGTGTGCTAAGGACTGAAGCGCCAAAAGATTTGCTTTACTGGTGAAATGCAAGTGCTTAAAACCCTTAAAAAGCAGCTCAGAAACATGTGAGCAGAGACCTGGTGAGAGGGATCTTCCTGAGGGCAACAGCAGTGCTGGATCCAGACTAAACCCTGGGATAGCCACAGCCCTGGTGCCTCCAATTGGTGTCTCCAATTCCTTTGGCAGATGCCCTCGAAACCAGATCGTGGTGCTTGGTGACCAGAAGATTTTCTGAGGATCCTCTCAAGTACCCTCAAGGTCAGACTGTGCAATGGCAAGGAAATGCTTCAGCTTCTTCAGGCTGTTCAAGACAAAGAAGAAGAAGAGCCTGGGGCTGCCTCAGCACAGCAGCCTGAAGAGCTGGAGCAATTCCACCTCCTGCCAGAGGGTAAGTGGTATTGCTGGGCCACAGGGCTGGTGGCTGCCACCACCTGGGCCTCTGCCCATCCCATGCCCTGTGGACGTGCCCAGGGAAAGGGAGGGGGGAAGAGAGGCCGGGGCTGATCCCCTGGGTAGCTCTGCTCCACCTACTGGTCATCCCCTTGCTGGCCCTGCCTGTGCAGTGCTGAGCTGGGTTTTGTTCTCCAGCCTCTCTTGCAGCTCCTCAGCTCAGACTGCACTCACTCTCTGCCAGAACCAGACCAGGACCAGACACAAAAGACAGACCATGCCCCTGGCTGCTGCCGCAGAATATTACAGGTACCTGCAGCCGTCCCCACCTGTTCTAGGCCTGCTATTACTGCTCAGCCCAGCTCCGCTGTTGGAGCACCCCATGGAATAGCTCTCTCTTGCCTGCCCTGCTTTCTCCTGCGGATAGTTCTGAAATTCATGGGCACCCAGCATAGAAGGACAATGATCACACCAGCTGAGGCCATGGCAAATCCTGACACCAGGCCCCCCGATTCGAGGCAAAGCCTGATGTCAGCACTGTGCTGACTGATGGTACAGGAGACTGTGACACTGGCATGACTGATCACCCAACAAACTGTGACCCTGCACTAACAGATCAAACGACCAACTCTGACATTGCTCTGCCTGATCTCATGGTCAAGGCTAATGCCACATCAGCTGAGGGTATCAGGAACACTGACACTGTGCCCACTCAGTGTGGGATTGATGCTCCCAGTCTGGAGTTTTTCGAGGAGAATCAGAAGCAAGTAAGCAGTGTGTGGTCAGGGCTTGATTCCCCCAGGGATCTTGTGGCCCCCAAGCTGGGTCCACTGGCCTCTCTCAGCCTTTGAGGTCAGCACAGTGTGGTGGGAAGTGAAGCACTTCTTGGGGAAAGCTGGGCAAGTTGCTCACTCTGACAGCTCTCCAGCTCTCCTCCATGCCTTTTCCAGGTGCTGGCCTTTGTGAGGAACATGCATGAGAGCCTGTTCTCCAACACACCTCCAGACACCAGGCTGTTCTTTGACATTCTGAGGCTGACTGAGGCATACCCTGCTGATGTTGTGGTGACCCTCCTGTACTGTGCCTCACTTGTGACAGGTACAGGCACACCTGTCTTGAGGGCTCAGGTCTCACCAGCCTTTAGAGCCCACCACCCTGTAGAGCCTGTGCCACATGAACTGCCAAACACACAGAGAATTCCAGGCCTGTCTGGCCATTCCATTTCCCAGCCCTGGCATGTCAACTCCCCGATCCTGCCGCCATGCTCTCTCCCTGCTCTTCAATGCACTTTGGCAGAGACTTCCTTGAAACAGAGCTCTGACCTTGCAGAGCTGCTGCAATCATGTGTAGGATCGTAGCCTTGTTAAGAACGTCAGTGGAAAAAGTGCTGCCAACACTGCTCTGTATGACGGAGGACTGGCCAATGCGCAGCATATCCACCTCTGAAAGGGATGACACAGGTATCTTTACTCTGGCTACGAGTTTCTGGAACTGGCTTTTGCTCATCCCAAGGTCGCTTCTCCAGCAGCTCCTCATCCTCTCCCGTCACTGCATATCCCTGCTTCTGGCACTGGACTGGAAACCTCGGTTAGGGGCAGGTTCTGGCATACCAGCCATGTTGTTCCCCCTTGTGCCTGCCCTGGCCTCTTCCTCCCATGCTCAGACCCTGCCCCATGGAGGACTTGGCATCTTTTGCAGGCATCCAGGGTGATCTGGGAGATCCTTCACCTGCCCTCCTGCCCAGAGCCTTGGATTCCATTTCCTGATGGTGGGTCTGTGCTGCCCTGAGTAGGAAGGAAGGAAATCTTGGAGTAGCTGTTGTGTGGATGGAGCACAACTGCAGTTCTGCCTAATCGAGTCCAAGCTGTTCCAGCTTTATGAACTCGTTGGTAAACTAAGTTTGCAGAGCAGACAGAAAGACATTTCACCTTCAAACCCTGGGAGTCAATACATTTTCAAGGCCTAGGATGAAATAAGGATCGGTAAACAAGTTCCCCATTCTTATGCCCTGGAACATTGAGTGAAAGAGTTGTTTAGAAGACCTTCCCTCCATCCTTATATACATGTCTAGTAGTTCATCTCCCCGGTATTCTTAGGGAGCCACATGAAGCTGAGATGGAACCAAAAGGAAGAAACAGGATCTTCTGCTTCCAGTTCTTTATCCAAAGGGCATGGCATATTCCTGGGTTTGAAGGGGTCTTATGGGTCCAGGAGAAGTTTAAAATGGTTACCCTTGTATTTGTAGCAGGCTCATTTGGCTTGCTTTTGCTCTCATCTGTCCAACTGCTTATAGACTTCTAAAAGTCATAGTGGTCTTAGATAGGTTGCTTTGCATGTTGGACTGTGAGCAGGATCTAAAACTGGGAACTAGACCTGTTCAAGTGCTGCAAAAGGCAGTTGGAGAAGGTCCTCCTTTGAGCTATGTGCAGAAGTCCTTTGGAGAGGATTCTATGATTTTGGACATTTTTAAAGATATTTTTCATGTTCAAGATGAGATCTTTTCACTCTGGTGGCTTTTTGACTTGTTCCTGTTAGGTGTTCATGGCACCCAAGTGGAACTCTATGTTCCATGACATTTGTAAGAGTAGAAAAGGCACTCAATGTAAAAATGTTTGGTTTGCTCTGTCTGTGGCTGGGAGGCTCAGTCCTGTGCTACCTCCAGGTGCTGTCTGTTTGACTGCCCAGGCTACAGTAAATCTCGAGAGTTTGTTCTATTTCTCTTGGCTTTTCTGTTCCAAATAAAACTCAGATATTGCTGTCATTGCACTCTGATGCTCTTATTCTGTATGTATTTCAATGGGCTGTTTTATTCACAAACAGACAGTGAGCTGGACCAGGAGCGACTGACTAGACAACAGGAGTTGGCTTTGATCCATATGCAGCCCCTCTAGTCTCAGCACCTTTTAATCTAGCAAGAGTTCCCAGACTGCTGGAACTGTTCCAGTGGCTGTGATGTGCTCTGCAATTTTAGGCATCTGGGTTCAGCTCCTTGTCATTGTTTCCTTGGGCTGTGGGGCTGGGAGTGCTTCACCTCCACCAGCAAGAGCTGCTTCCCCAAAGCCCAGAGATATATACAGGACTAGGAGAGAGCGTGGCTGCCTCAGGCTTGTGTTGCAGAATCCTCTTGAGTGTAGCTCCTTGGGTGACACCTGCTGTCTAGGGCCCTGATCTGGTCAGGTTGAATGCCAGTTTCCTGGTAATGCCCTTGAGATGTTATGGCGTCAAGGGTAAGGCTCCAAGTCTTTTGAACTGNCTGATCTGGTCAGGTTGAATGCCAGTTGTCCTGGTAATGCCCTTGAGATGTTTTGGCGTCAAGGGTAAGGCTCCAAGTCTTTTGAACTGCAGATGGAGAAGGTGCCATTTCTTTGTGGACTGTTTGCTCAGCCCTTGGCTGATGAGTGGGAGGGAAGTGCTGGGCAGAGCAGTTTGTCATCCATTTTGCTCAAGTTGTCAGTTGTTCAGTTGTGGTCAGTTTCTGACAACTTGCTTTGTAGGAGCTTAGAGGAAAGAAAACAATCGGACTGCTTGTTCGAGGGGTCCTGAATGTGTCCTGATTGTAATTTTTTCATCCTGCTTGTCAGCCCATGAGTTGCTGACAAATCTGCCTGGGAGTCTGCCCCTGTCCTGGGCAATGCCTTCACACAGTGGGAAGAGACTGATGATAGTGGGAGCAGTGAGCAGAGGCAGATAAATTGGAGTCAATTTCTGGAATTGATGGAAAAAGGGAAATAGTGTTACACAGGTTTCCAAGAGGAACATTGGGTACTCACACCGGGGAAAGAGCAGGGCAATATGGTTCTGTTCATGTGGGTTTTATCTGTGTATTTTGATTTTTTCCCAGCCCCCATCCAGTGCTTTCCTCTGGTGTTGAGTAGGTACATTCTAGAGGTCAGTGGGCATTAGTCCCAGAGCATGAGTCTGTCTGCAAGCTGGGCATAAGTGAAAACATCCCAGTGACTCTTTTTTGGAGACAATATTTTGCAGAGTTGTTGGTTCAGCAGCAGAAGGCAGCCCTCTGATCCCAGCAGCAGCAGTTCATTGTGCTCTTGCAGCAGTTCCAGACCCTGAAAGATGAGGTGAGTTATCCCAGCCTTGAACGGGATTCCATTCTCTCTGGGCTCTGTCCTGTAGATAACAAGAATTCCATCTTGTCAGCTGTCTAACCCAGGCAAGTTGGGTCATATTTGAGCATTCCCTATTTTAAATAAAGTAATGAGACTAGGATAGGAAAGAGTTACAGAACATCAAGTCCTTCTTTCTAGATACAGTCTTTGCCTCAAAGACGAGGAGATGGCAAGGAGGAGGAGAAGTCTTGAGATAGTGCCTGTTTGACAGATGTGCTGTCTCAAGGATGAAGGCCGGAAATCTTGGAGTAGCTGTTGGGCTTGGGAGAGACAGTGTGGACATTCCAGAGGAGTTGAAGCTGGCTGCTGCCAGTTTGTTCCCCATATTCCTCTCAGTTGCCTGAGCCTCCAAGTGATCACAATTCCTCTTTGCTTTTCCCAGGACTTTGCTTAAGTGTGGCAGTGATAGATATTTTTTGAGAGAGTAGGGCTTTAAAATGATCAAAAGGTACTACTGTAAAGACTGCATTGGAAGCATGTCATCAGTTGATTAGGAAGGTATTGAATTAGTAGAGCTGTTCTTCTGTAGTAGTTAGAACTCCTGTGTTTTCCTTCATCCTTGGATTCTGAACCCTAAATAATCCATAATACATTAACTATAATTCACCCTCTTTTTTTTTTTAAACATCTTAGGAAGTATTGCTACCGCTGTAGCCAAGTGAGTTTTGAAGCAAGGCTTCAGTCCTCTTGTACTTGAATTTGGCCCAGTACAAAACCGATAGAGATAGTACTGAAGAATCTGTAGAAATGCAGAATAAACCCTTTGTTGAAGACCCAGAAGCGGACGCAGGCTTGGAAACAATCCTAGGTGCTTCTTGAAATTGTAAATCAGCAGAATGGATGTTTGTGGACCAGGGTAAGCGTATGCAGTTGGCAGTAGTGAAGGCCATTTTACCTTGAAAAAACCACCCCCAAATTTTCTGCTGCCATTGAAGCTTTTTTTTTCCATGGGGAAACTGAGTTTGCATCAGAACTGTGCAAATAAGTTGGTTAGATAAAGCCAATGTGTTTAACAGAAAGCATTTTAAAATCCAGCTGCTCTGAAAGGATTTTTTCTTTACTTTTAAAGAGTGGAACATGTCAATAGCAATCCATTGCTTTCCGTGCATTTCTTGATCCCCTGTTTTAATGAACGTGATGACCAGTTTCTTTTTTGGAAAGTATTTCTTGATGTAAATAAGGTGTTCTGTCCCTCCCTCATCGGGTTTAACTCAGCCCAGGTGAGTTACTGAACCCGGGATAAGTGGTTCATTTTCAGCCTGGTTTATTTCAGCTGTGGCTGCTAACCCCAGCCTGTGGCTCAGGACAGGACAGGACAGGACAGGGCAGGACAGGACAGGACAGGACAGGACAGGACAGGACAGGGCAGGGCAGGACAGGACAGTGTTGTATAGGGCAGTACAGTACAGGCTGTTGTGTGGGGTACTTGCAGAACTAGATCTGGGAGTTTCTCTGGGCAGAAAAAGCATTCTGGAGTTGGACTTGACTGCACAGGTCCCTGTTAATTATGCCTGCCTGGATGATGTCTGCAGGAAAGAGAAAATCCCCATGGCAGATGCCTTTGGGATTTTTGGTTTGCTGCTGCAAGAAGGAGCATCCAGGGAGGGCTTGTGTCCCAAGACAGATTAGTCAACTGGTGACTTGTGTTCTCTTTGGGAAAAAACCTTGGGTTTGATGATTGAGAGAAACAGCTGTGTGTGGCTGATATTCATGCCAGTGGGGTTTCCATGGCCAGACCTTCTTCCAGTGTACCTTGCCCTGAGGAATTGTGTGCACCTTTGGCCTCACCCAGCCACGTTTTCAAGCTCCCCTTGCCAAAGAAGCACTAAGGTAAACCAACAGGCATATGAGTTTGGTGTTGGGCTTTGAGGGGTGCTGGGGTCACTTTTGGGGGTGTCGGGGGGGGCTTCGGGTCTTGGGGGTGGTCCTTGGGGCTTGGGAAGGGAGAGAATGTGTAAGGGGTGCCCACTTGCCTTGTCTGTGTAAAATCCTGTTTTCCTTAAGAAGGGAAGGGGGCTGGGATCTGGGTGTCTGTAAACCTGTGAAGCTCTGTCCCTGTGGTCGTTCCCTACGTCCTGAATCGGGACTGGGACGGTGGCAGTGAGGCAGCGTGGCAGGTGAGACTGGCACTGGCTCCAAACGGAGCCGTGGAATGAAGCAGAGAATTGCTGAGTGTGTTCCCCTCTCCCCGGTCCCGGCGGGTGACCCGGTTCTGGTGGTGGTGGGAGGGCAGAGGAACAAAACTACAGCGAGGCTATGGCTGGCCTGGTACAGCATGCAGCGCCACACTGAGCAGCAGCTCACAACACAGCAGTGGCAAGGGTGTGTCAGGTGCAGCTGATATGCCCCGTGGGCCACACCACTGGCATCAGGGCCTTTCAATCCTGTCGCCTTTTGCCTGGGGGGAATCTTCATGCGTGTTCTATTTTGGGAATCTCCTTCCATTTGCTGGTGAGATGTTGCTGATTTATAGTGATAATGCATTTCCACTGGGAAGGGAACATCCATAGCCTGGGTATGTCAGGTGAAGTTGATGTGCCCCCCGGGGGACTCCACTGGCATCAAGGCCTTTCAGTCCTGGCACTTTTTGGCTGGGGGGAATCTTCATCTTTGTTCTGTAGGGAAATACCAGTGAATGTTTTTTGTAAGTCACAGATGGCAGGTGGAATCTAGGACCCAGGAGCTGAAGAAGGAGCTGAACTGAAAGTGAAAGGACTGACCGTGCCATGTAAGGAAGATGCATGCATAACACGGCAGTGTCTGATTGGACGAGAGAGAAGCGATATGAGAATTGCTTCTCAGGGGTTAGAAAAGTATAAACTATATGTAGACTATAAAAAAGTATTCCTGTAAACAATAAACGGATTTCTCCTTTGACACTACGTCTGTGTGGTNAGAGAGAAGTGATAGGAGAATTGCTTCTCAGTGGTTAGAAAAGTATAAACTCTATGTAGATCATAAAAATGTATTCCTGTAAACAATAAACGGATTTCTCCTCTGACACTCCATCTGTGTGGTCGTGTGTCTTTGGGGGGACCCAGGCAGCTACAAATGGCGTCCACAACATGGGCAAATTAATCAACCTGGACGTCGGGCACAGACAACAGGCCGGTGGCTAAAAATTCCAGCGGAAGAAATTCTCACCTGGCGTAATTGTGAACCAAAAGGCATCCAGGGAGTCGGGGAGCCAAAAGCAGGCCATCCTCGGTAAATGCAGAAATATGGAGCTTGCCGGAAGTTTTAAATAAGAAGAAAAAAAAAGAAGAAAGAGAAAAAGGAAAAAGAAGAAGAAACCTCCAGGAAAACACATCCCTTCGGCACCTGGTGAGTATTCACTGAAGGTGACCCAGTTGAAAAGAATTCCCCACCCTTTCTTAGAAATAGTACCCCTATATTAGGATAAGAGATTGCTTTGGGACTGGAGCTGTTGCTCCTTGTTTAAGTTTGGCCCTTGGGACTTCTTCAGAAAGCCAGGGCTGGCTTGCTGACTGCTTCAGAGACCTGAGACTTCTCTAGAGCCAGGGCTACATGGCCAGCTGTATTAAGGGGCCTCTGTCAGAAAGGGGAGAGATGAGACACTTTTTTAAGGAGCTTTTCCAGAGGTCAAAACT